>JADKLZ010013872.1:0-14001 GCA_021533235.1 Biomphalaria straminea | reverse complement strand
AAAATAAATTAGGAATGGGGGCCCGCATACTTATTTATAAATAAAATCTGTTCTTACAACTTAGAAAAATACGCTAGCTAAATATCTTTTTTAATTTTCATGTACACTGTATTTCATACATTTAGATTTTATTTACGCTCCCGGTTGAGGAATTGTAATTTAACTTTATGAATATTGTTTGTATTTTATTTTGTCTTTTTACATCAGAACATTTCACCACAAATGTACAGTTGTACTTAATAACAAGTATTTAACTGTTTAGGGGGGGGGCGCTGTGGCTGGTGGTTAAGCACCTGGATTCTGAACCTGGGGTCGTGAATTCGAATCTCGATGAAGACTGAAATTTAAAAATTCGAGATTTTTAAGACGCTCCTGTCACATAGGTGTGACTGGGAACACTATTGCAGACTCCTTGGCCCACCAGGGAGGACAAATTCCACCAACTGAACAGGCTGTAAGTTTTCACCATGCCCTGGCTACAATTCAAAAAACTGAAATGGAAAAGTGGTTTGAGTGCTGGGACAAGTCCCCAAAAGCCCGTGGAGTCTGGGAGCGCATGAGGCGCCCTAACCGCACTTCCCCGTGGTGGAGGCTGTCCAGGCCTGAGCAAGCTGTTATAGCACAGTGCAGGACAGGCCACTGTCCTGTTGGCTCATACTTTTCACGGTTATGGCCAAATTTTGACTCACGGTGCCCCCGCTGCGGGGAAGAAGAGGAAACCGTACCTCATATTCTGTTTGACTGCCCCAGACTTGCTGATCTCCGTCTCGACAGGTCTGGGAAATCAAAACTTCTCGACCTGTATGGTGACGCCTACGCACTACGCAAGACAGCAGGGTTTCTGTCCAGGGCTTTTGCAAGAGAGGATTTAAGCCTCTCAAGCCCTCACTCAAATGGAGTTTGATGATGATGATGAAGACGCTCCTGAGTCATCCCAACAGAAGCTGACGTGAATAGGAGAAAATAAAGGCGATGATCGTGCTGGCCACATGATACCCTGCTCGTTTACTGTTAGCCATAGAAACATATGACTCCATAGATTGCAACGTCTAAAAGGGAAACTTTATTTTTTTCATTTGGCTGTTTACAATCGTAGATAATATTCGGACTGTGGAACTAGATTAAAATTTGTTATCCCTGTTACTGTTGTATAATTACAGTCTGTAAACATCGGCATGTTCTTACACTTATTTATTTAATAAAACACTTTGTTCACAGATGTATGTGAACCTAAAGATTATCTGAAAGTTTAGAATCAAACGTTTTAAAGTGTGGAACTGTATGAAACTTTTCTTTTAGGTCATAAATTGATTAGAGATATATCATCTGGAACTGGATTAGCTCCTGCACTAAATGGTGAACTGAGGATATTGAAAAATAGTTCCACGTTCTTGGCATCTTAAAATTTGCTTTCCAATTCCACAATCAAGGAATCCACATTAGTCGTGTACTTTTCAACCATTTTACTGAAATTATTTTCCTCTTTCAGCAAAGAAAAATAAAAAAAAAACAGGTTTTTTTTGCTTGTCTTGATAAATGGGAAAATTTTATTTCAAAAGATTTAACACGTACGTACATTTCATGTGCAATTTAATCATTCTAATAATGCCGATGAAAACCATAAAGTCTGTGTTGAATTTTTCCTATAAAATATTAGTGATTTAGTTATAGTTAATGTCCTTCATAGGACATAATAATTTATCCCTTGAGCTTCAACATTCTTCTCAATACCTTGCCTATGCTCAGTGGATATTACTATCCCCCTGAAATTGCCTATTAGGGAGACAATTGATATGCTCATTCGCACATTTTTTTGTTAATGTCCCCGTTGAGAAAACCGATACAAAGGCTCGGCAAATTGATTGGATTCTAAAACTGCCGCAGTGTCAAAAACCCAAGTCTCTTTCTTCCTTTGTTTTGACCTGCTTGTGGGTCAACATCTGATAGAAACACAGTTCAGTATTGATTTCAACATTCTTTTGTGTCTACTTCACATTCCTGAGTGTATTCATTATAAGACATCAGTTAGGCCAGGTGCAACATTCCTGAGTGTAGTGATTATAAGACATCAGTTAGGCCAGGTGCAACATTCCTGAGTGTAGTCATTATAAGACATCAGTTAGGCCAGGTGCGCATTTAACTTCACATTCACTTTTATCTATCCTTTGGTCTGCTGGACCGTTGGGCCACCACACAAGATCTGTCAACCTTCTTTCTCCATTCTTCTCTGTCATTGGTCTTTGATAGAATTTAATTCTGGTGTTCTTTCTGGAAAATATTGATAACTGCCTTTTTTACCTGCCTGGGTGGATGACTTCCGGGGCCGATTTTGAGTTGTTTTTTTTCTACACAAACTATCTTTGTAACCTTGTTATTTTCTACTTGTTATTGTTATCAATTACCAATACTTATTAGGGAATTTATATTTCATGAGTTAATTGCCTTTGGATTGAACATTAAATAATTATAAAATCACTCCTTGAATATAATGATTTTCTTATTGGATTCAATTAATATTGTTGACTTCATTCATATATTTATTAAATTTTGTAATATACCAGATCGTTTGTTTCCTGACTTTAAGGAATGTGTAATATTCATGTAATACTCATTGACATGTTAAAATTAAGTAATCTTATGTTTCTTTATCCTAGTCTATGAAATGACACAACCAATAGTACTATAAATATAACATCGTGAATATAATATCCTTTCAGAAATGTTACGATTGTATAACATGTAAAAAGATTTTACCAGACAGGCAGACATACAGACAGAGTGAATTGATCTAAGCTTTAAAAAAAAAAAAACAAGACATGTCCTTCTGTTGCCAGATGTCTGATAATCCAATGTGCACAGGTTTTAGGATCTAGTTTTTATCTCTTTTATCTCATTACAGAGATGCTCGACTGTTGGGCCCATAAATCAATGAATGAAGATACTGGTGGCTTGGTCAATAGGTCAGTATGGTAACATTACAAAGTTAAATTTTTTTTTTAATTAGAGTAATGTGGGGTCGAGAGGCTGCACACTCAGTTTGTGTGTCGAACGTCTCAAGATTTATTCTATGAAATGTAAAATGTTAAGTTGTTTTTTTTTATTTAATATCAGCCGTGGGAACTGAAGTGTGCTTGTCCTTTTTAACTTAAACTTGGTAACAGGAAAACTCGATTAAGAAAATGTTAATACTTTTCTATAACCGACGATATCATTACATATTAAAGGATACCAACAGTTAGATGTATAATTAGTATATTCATGTTGAAATTGCTGACTGGTCGAGAGATTTGGGCGCTGGACTGTCGTTTGGATTTATCGATGGTCCCGGATTCAACCCTACCAGCTCCCATCCCTCGTCGTACTGTGGAAGGTTTGAACTAGGACGTAAACTATCTTCAACTCGGAAGGAACATCCGAAACATGTAAATCATTTTATAACCAACAAGGCGTGGTCGAGAGGCTAAGATCGCTTGGCTTGGCTACCTAGAAAAAGGCTTGAGGTTCGAAACCCCACTCGGAGCACCTAAAGGTAGCACTGAAAACCAACTCCTATATACCCCCCCCCACTGGTCCACAAATGAGATGAAAGTAGCGGTATATATTCATTGGCCTCCTTCAGTCGTAGAACGACTATGGTTCATCTCGCACACGTCCTCGTGTGGCTGTGGAGCCCTATTTTGGAGAGACACTCCCGTCCACAAGTATTGCAGGTAAAGGTGGTCTTCGCTACAGTGGTAGAGGAGTTGGCCAGTTTCCGCGTTGTCCGCTTTTCTTCCAGAGCTGAGGTCCATGCTCTTTCGCTGTCCATAGCCTTCTTGGTCACTGTCTCTCTCCATCTGGTGCGGTCTAGAGCTATGTCTTCCCACTGGTCAGTACTGATGTTATTTCAAAACTCAAATTAAAAAAAAAAAAAAAGAATTTCACTGCAGTGCAAATATAATTTAAGCTTTCGTTTTTTTATTGATCCTGTACAATGGGTTAGTCCACAAACATATTCTCTTTAAACACTGGATCTCAATCTCAATATTGATTGTCAACATTTATTTATTCTGAATATAAAATTGTGTTCCAACAGCAGAAGCTACGTTATAAAGGTCATGTCCAGATAAGGGTTGATACTAAAAAGTTCAAACGACCCTGTGGCCGTGACCCAGTTCAAGGCCGTGCAGAAGTCAGTTGACTGTATCAGCTCTACTCGTTGACCAGGAAATGTGAAGAGGATCAAGACGTCTGTGCGTAGTAACTCAATGAACTTTTTCTGTTTGTGTCTGTTCAATTTATGTGAAGGCTTTTGTTGTTGTTTTTATCTCAGAAACGAGTCCTTGTAATCACAAGAAATTTACCATAAGGTTCAAAAAAAAATCTTAGTCTTAGTTTGAAATTAAATCGAATAATCTACTGAAGTAAAAATTGTTCGATGCAAACTGGGATTAAACTTTGAAAACGATTTGATGTTAATTCACTTTAATTCGGTCTCATAAATATATATAGCGGTTGTATATAATGTATGTTGAAGGAAAAATTTAAAGTAAATGTAAAAAAGAAAGGTTAATAGATAGTTTGTGTGGAAATAATACTTAAAATCGGCCCCAAAGTGGTCTGCTAAGGCAGGTAAAAGATAGGTTTCAATATTTTCAGCAAAACTATCAGAAACTATGAAGTACAAATGATCAAAAACTAAAGAGTGTAGTCCGTTGCTACAAAAAAGAATAGACGTGCTCTTGTCGAAAGTGTTGCTGTTACTGTTGTATTGCTAGTTCGACCTACGACTTGATACTAAAGAATACGGAGATATTTTAATGTTTTTATTATTATATTATTAATATTCTTTTGTATTTATTAAAATGAAAGGAAGATATAGTTCAGTTTGAGTCTGGCCTAACTGATGTTATTGGATGATTATTTAATTGTTTTGTAATTCAAAGCCTCAAGATTAGTGATGGGAACTAAACTAAATTTTTTTAGTTAAACTAAAAGTATGTTTGAACTAAAAAAAAGTAATTAAACTTTTAGTTGATCACTAATTTAAAAAAAATTGGGTACCTGACATTGGTTGGGGAAAAGTTAAGGCGGTTGGTCGTTGTGCTGGTCACATAACCGTGAAGGCCAAAGAATCAGATGACCTTTACATCATCTGCCCTATAGACCACAAGATCTGAAAGGGGAACTTTACTACTTTTTTTTCTGAGTTCACCCAGCTCAACCAAGTACCAGAAATTATTTGGGAAAGGTAAAGGCGGTTGGTCGTTGCGCTGGCGCTGGCCACATGAAACTCTCGTCAACCGTGGGCCGCAGGGACCGATGATCATCATCTGCCCTAAAGACCTCATTGTCTGAAGGGTGAAGTTAACTCTCTACTTTAAATGTGTGGATGTATTGTACGAATAGTACGTCGCACTTAGCGTAAATCAAACACTGTTCATTAATTGTGGTTTTCAATTATATTCGATTTCTAGACATACATCATAGATTCTCTCTCTTTTAAAATAAAGTAATACTAATATTTACAATGTAAGTAGTTTATATGGAGAAAACACTTTATTAATTCAATTTTTTTCAAACTTTTTTTTTAAGTTTTGCATTTGCATAAATGCGTTATGAATATGATAGAAATTCGTCTCCTTTACTAATAGTCTCTTTTATTCTATTAATATTGAATGGTTGTAAAAACAAGAAAAAAAAACTTAATGTATAGTTAATTTAAAAAAAAAAAACTTTTTGTTTTTGTTTCAGAAAATAATTAATGTGCCATTACCTCAGAATTTGTCTATTTATTTTCTAGTTTTTGAGATCTAAACGTGACGGATGGACGGACAGACACACCACACAAACTAATAGCAGCTATTCCCCTTTTAGATGCCACTAAAAATGAAATAGCAGACATTCATTATCGACCAACATTCACACTGACCTAACTACAACACACAATGATAAGAATAACAATAAATAAAAAGACGCGTACTGGAAAGAAGGTCCAAACTAAAACAATCCACTTACAAATAAAGAAGTTGTCAATAATAGATCTGGATCTATTGTGTATATGTCCAAGTCTTAACGACATAATAGACACACTGTGACAAAGAAATTCCGATTTCAAGATCGTGAGAGTAGATGACAAGGGAAATAAAAAAATATCTCTTCGTTCATGCTTCTAGCATGCTCAGAGAGCTTTGGTCCAATCACATTTGTGGACCAGTGGGAAGTATCTGTGAAAAGGTTTGTCCACTTCATAGGTAGCTAAGACAAGCCAAGTTCAAACGTATTTAGTCTCTTTTAGTCTCTCGACCACGCTTCCCTTGCTTGAGAATGTGAATCCAATAAGAAGGGAAGTAACTAATAAAAAACGAAATTACGTACCTAGTGGTAATTGAAACATAATCTCGAGGTGATGTTGAGAATTAGAAATGTATCAGTTGTAACTCAAGGTGACAGAAAGACAGTCCATTGATTAGAACTGATAAGGAAACCAATGTCTAGTAGCATGTATGGGCAACCCGAAAACTTGAGATTGTATCTATACAACAAGTTATATTGATCTGCCGCCGAGGACAAACGCAGACGACAACAAGAAAATCTAAACCGACCACCTGCGGACAATGGTTTTGCTTGCCCTGGATGTGGCAAAATATGTAGGACACAGCTGGGACTGCACAGCCACGGGGAAACACTGTATTCCTCACTAATCTTTGGACTCGAAGACAAGCCTATTATTATTATTATTGATCAAACAATAATTTTTTTTAGCGGTTCCCTGGAATGGAAAAGTCGCTACTAGTCTATCTGTCCGTCTGTCCACCCGTTCGGATGGTTCTGAACTTTGTATGATCTAAAATATCCTGACGTCCGATTTTCATTTTCTCTTCTAGTTTCTGAGCTCTTAACGGGACGAACAGACGGATAGACAGGCCACACGAAACTAATAGCGTCTTTTCCCATTTCGGGGCCGCTAAAAAGCATTTTAACAAAATTAAAAAAAAAGGTTTCGAACTCATGAATCACTGGCTTCTCAAGTTATGAACATGAAAGTTTGTATTGTTATCTATTGTTTCCACAGTCTTGTCCCATTTTTCATGTTTATGATTACAAAGACACAGACGACAAATTATAAAATGGACTAATTCAGCTTATACCGCCACTTCAGTCAATTACAATTTCTTTCTCTTGTTTGAGATACCAAATAAAACAATTTATTACCAATTGTTAATTAACTTATGTTTAATGTTTTTTTAATTAATTCTTGTGTTGTCGGCTAAAAGAAATAATTGTGCAAACTTTCAGCTTGATCCCAGAGGAGGGTGTGGGAGAAATTAGTTGTATACAATGTTTAACAGACAGACAGACAGACAGATAGAGTGAGTTGATATAACCTTTGTAAAAAGTAATTTACTTTTTCTATTTTATTTAAAACAAATCTGAACTAATTTCCGATTGCAAAAGCCGCTGAAATGATATATACTAAGCTGTTGCTGACATGTCAAACCTAGACCTTATACATTGTCAAATGTTTATTCTTATGTAATTGACCATGATCACGGACAAAGCGATGTCTGAGCTTGGCTTTAATTTCGGCATCTTTAGGGCACATCTGAATCCCCCCAGCTCTAATGAGTATCTAAAGTTGTGGAAAAGTAAAGACGTTGGTCGTTATTCTGGTCACGTGACATCCTGGTCAGCAGTGGGTCTCAGTCTAGATGAACAACTTTTGCCCCATAGACCGCATGATCAGAAAGGGGAATCGTCTTACTTTAACTTTCTACTGGTAGATGTATATTATTAACATGTCGATAAGTCGTAGACTATAAGATTGATTGATTGATTTTTTTTAACTTTGAATAATGACCAGTTAATTAAACAGTTTTAAATTAGTCAGACTTTAATCATTAGTGTTATGTTATAGATAGAGCGTATACTAGTTCAGTTAGTTAAATATATTTTGTGTATAGTTTTTAGCGACAGTAAAAGTAGTGACGTAGAGAGACAGACTAATGACGTAGTAGACTTTGAGCGACAAGAAGACGAACATGGCGGTGTTTTTCTAGAGTAGGATTAGGAACTAAGAGATTAACGAACTAGGCTAGTGGACGATGTAGACTGTGCCTTTTTCATTACAACTGTTGAAGTTACTAGCCTGAGTTATTGAGTGTATTAATTAAACTCTGTTGTTGTGTATTCACATTCAAAGAACGCGCGGATAATTGGACTACAAGCAACAGTGTATACAATGTCAGACTTTCATTTTCATAGCTATTTGAAAGATAATGAAATAAAATGTATGACAGCAGAAGATATTTTTTTCTGTGGTTAATTTGGTTGTTTTCTTCTTATGATAATGGTAATTTTTTTTATTCTACAATTTTTTATATAAGTTTTTTTTTTTGTTTTGTAACTCTTTTTTAATCACTTTCCAAAAAAAAAAGGAACAGAACTTAAATGTTGTTTATTGTGAAGACATAACGTTTAATGAATGCAACAAATAATTGTATTACCAGACGATTTATGGTCTTTAATATTTTACTATAAATTCACAAATTTGCGATTTCTGAAAAAAAACAAAAAAACAATCAGAATTTCGATAGTTTTAGTCCTTAGTATAGCTTGTTGGTAAATATTTCACTTTATATTTGATTACAATCAAACGTGTATCATTTTACAGTTGTATCTTCTATTGTACTTGCATAACAATAGCAAAAATTGCTTCATAATTATAATCTAGCTCTTTTTAACGACATTTTTTTCATGTCCCCGTGAGAGGGTTAAAAAGTTAAACGACTTTGAATATAAAATTGTGTCCCAACTTCATTGGTCAAGTTCCCGGCAATGTTCAAGATTGGGTTGACGCTAAAAAGTTGACATGACCTTGTAGTTGTGATCCAGTTAAAGGCAGTGCAGAAGTCAGTTGACCTGCGAAGAAGACATTTCTGAAGACAACGTAAATGGTCACTGACGTTCATTGACTCAAACGGCGTGTCTATAAGTTTGGTGTTCATTTGTCTTTTGAAGTAGATCTCTTCACGGCCGGGGCTACTGACCAGTACCTCCATTTCACACAGAAATATAGATTCAATTATGCCAGTTCTGTAGATAAAAAGCTCATTCGTGTGAACTAATTTCCGATATATTTTGTTAAAATAAGAAACGAACCTTTAGCATATAAGTTAAGATCATTTTTTTCGTGTGAAAGCATGTAACTTATATTGCCCGATTCAGGATACATAAAAATGTTTTAAAATACTACATGCGTAGGTGAGTGGCATGAACCTTTTTGCTAATTATCGGAGCTGGGAAACTGGGGAACTGGGTTTCAAATGAAGATACTTCTATAACCCTATTGCCCTATTGTCGACGCACAAGGGTTAACGGTGATCAGCTGATATTTTTTGACACAGGCCAGCTAAACAGTTTAGCGTGCTACATCGAAAGGGAAGGCATGAACTTTGCACGCAAATGTGACCACTGTTATGGTCATCTGATGATAGGCCTGTGTGTACGGCAGACCAGAGACAGAGTGTGTAGGCAGAGCAGTTCAAGACAGGACACGGAGGAGACCAGGTCTGTGAGTCTGGCTATGAAGTCGGGCCTGGTTGAGTCCTCAAGTGAAACGTACAAGTCCGGGAAGAGACAGTAGAGTTTATAGAGTTTAGTACGTGATGTACAGTTTAGCATTTGTAGTTGTTTATTGTGTTGCCAATTGTGGCATTTTGGCTGTTTTATTTGACCAGTATTAAAGTACCAGATTATTTTGGAGCTCTTGTTGTCATGTTCTTTGATGTCTTGTGTTGTGTGTTTAGAGCAGTTGTTACAGAAAGCCTGATATAGGAAAGGGAGAAACGTAACGATACGTTAGCACCAAAAGGGAACATGAATCCTCTTCCACTTGTACGCAAAAGTGAAAGAGATACATACATATATAAAAGAGGCGCTATACTAAAGCATTTAAGAATACAATAATCATAAATGTTCCTAATTTTTACTGCGAAATTGTCATTGTTCATAAGTAAAAATCTTTATAAGCTTTCCAATCCACTAGTTATAATATACTTTCAAAGGGTATGCCTCTCAAATATCTACTAACAAGTAGTACAACTTCTGCCAAGAGTGTTTCACAAAGATCAGATATTGAGTTTAGTGGAACTGGAACTACTATCTGGAGAAATTCGAACTTACACCGAACTAGAACTATTCGAGTAGGAAGTGTTCGTCAACATTTGCTGGCTACCCACTTAACACAAACACACCCATTCATAAAATTATTCCGTATTTTATAAAAGAAATAAAACATCAATAGTAGCCTAAGTATGTTATAGTGTTTTTTTTTCTTTTTTTTTTTTGTTTTTAAACATCATTTCATGCTATTAAACATTTATAGACTATTAAAATTTACTGGGCGACTTATGATGAAAACAAATATTTAAGGAAAATTTAAGGTATTAATAAATACCGAAAGGGCCTGATATCATACGATAGATAGATAGATCGATCGATAGATAGATAGATAGATAGATAGATAGATAGATAGATAGATAGATAGATACATAGAACTACTTAATATAAATAAGAGAGTATGATGGACCTAGACTGGCATGTGATAATTTAAACGTCATACTTCATAATAAAACGAACATATCTTCCAGTCACTGGAGCAACACAAGTAAAGTTGAACGTGCCAGGACCCAATGGATCAG
This sequence comes from Biomphalaria straminea, assembly GCA_021533235.1. Lineage (NCBI taxonomy): Eukaryota > Metazoa > Mollusca > Gastropoda > Planorbidae > Biomphalaria > Biomphalaria straminea. The sequence goes on along the minus strand of JADKLZ010013872.1, from coordinate 3,319 downwards.
TCTGGTTGTAGCAGATTTGGCCAATCACATTAGGAAAGTTGGCAAGTTGTCTTGGATCTGTTTGAAAGACTTCAATGGCAAAGTTTCTTATACGATAGGCAACTTCCTCACCATTGTAAACATCGTGCCTAGAGAATCACACAAATAAGAAACAAAATTTTATTTAGTTGGAAAGAAATCGCATTTCTAGACGTAAGTTATTGACAAAAAATATTTGAAGGTGTTAAATTATAAGGAATCTTGATGCACTAGTAAAGTGAATAGCTTTCCCATGAAATCCGTGAGTTTTACATTTGTTTCTTTTCAATTAACTTTTTTTTTCAATGAAATAATATACATGTTCTGCAATGGGAATGTGTTCATAAACATTGTACTGAAGTAGAATGGACTAGGAAAGAAAGCAAACAGCCTAAAAGCGAATAGTTCTTGTCATTAATAAGTTCAATGAAAATTGCCAGACTGCGGGCATAACAAAAGTTGGAAACACCCTTGAAAGAGATATGGTCTTCACCGATGATGCAGGAGTAGTGACACAAACAGGACGAACACCTGTCACCATTCATGTCCCATTCTTCCCATTACAATTGTATGTTATAGAATTAATAAAAGTGACTATTTTTCTTTTTAATTGCTTTCTGTTCAATAAAAAATTCTACGAAATAAAAGTGCAATAACAAATTCTGAGAACTAACAGTGTAATAACAAATTCTGAGAACTAACAGTGTACAAGGCCGGTCTTAGGCCACTGCAGCCTTTGCGGTCACAGTGGGCCCCGCGCTTTCATAGGCCCCGCGCTAAGTCTATGTGTAATTATTCATTTGCAAGATATATATGAAAGAAATCCCTGAAATCTTCTGAATTTATTAAAATCTCTTGAAAACTCATAAAAATATCCTGAAAATAGACACAATTGTCATTTGTGGGTGTCATTCGTAATGGAAAACGCCAATCCTACGCGAGATAAAAGAAAAAAGGCATTGTCAGCTTTCATATAATTAAATGTATTAATCGGCCTAATTTTCACCTCAATCGGAAGTTCCAATACTTTATTTACTTTTATAGTCACTAGCATATAAATATGTCATAGGTGGCAAGGTTCTTGAAGTAAATTTGATCGCAATTTTGTACTTAGTAAATAATAAATACTTTTCAAAGTCGATTTTTTTTTCTAATAAATAATATTAATAAATATTCTTAATTTTTACTTATTATCCTTATTCCCACACAGACTAGTATCCGCGCAATCAGTTTCGCATAGGGCCCCGCAATTGTTAGGACCGGCCCTGACAGTGTAATAACTAAATCTGAGAGAAAGCCAAACACGTCTTCCTGAATAACACATTTTAAGAAAATAACAACAAATTTTAATTACTATCTAACATTTACTTGTAAAATATTAAAAGAATTTCTAGAACTTATTTGCTAACTAGCCGGATATAACCCGAGGGCCTTAGTTTTGGGTAGTACTGAACAAGTAGATTAAATTTAGTTCTATGTCAAACATAGAAAATATTCCCTACATATTTTTTGTTTTATTTCGTCATGCAAATAAAAGAAGAGTGTGAAAATGGGTTTACCATTTCAGCCAAAATATCCATATTCCATATAACATGTGAAGACAGGTTTATCCGATTTGTGAAAAAGTTTCTTAACAATGTTGCAATTAAGAAATTTTGTCTAGTTTGTCTCTTTTATTGTTCTTTGTTATGATCTAAGGAACATCTATTCCAAGTTTTATCAAGATTGGTCAAACGGTTTTGATTCAAGACATACATATTCCTTACTTTCTGCTTTATATTATAAAAGATTACTATTTAGATTTTTGTCAAATTAAAAAAAAACAAAACATGATTTCTATGATAAACTATCTAGTTTCGTTTGAAAAGAATGACCGATGGGTATTTTTTGTCTCATTTTACTGCTTAAAATAGTTTAAAGCATGTGTTTAATGGTAAGAATCTAAAAAAAAAAAGAAAAGTAAAGTTCCCCTCTCAGACCTTGTGGTCTATAGGGCAGATGAAGTAAAGTTCATCTGATTCTGTGGCCTACAGTTAACGAGGGTGTCATGTGGCCAGCACAACGACCAACCGCCTTTACTTTTCCCCAACTAACGTCAGGTACCCATCAGAGCTGGGTGGACTCAGAGGCGCCCGAAGATCCTGAAATTAAAAATCCCAGTCTTCACCAGGATTCGAACCCCGGAACCCGGTTCAGTAGTCAAGCGCTTTACCGCTCAGCCACCGCGCCTCCTGGTAAGAATATCTATAGTGCAAAATATGTAGGTCACAGCTAGGGCTGCGTAGCCACGGGAAATACTGCATTGCTCACTGATCTTTGGACTGGAAGACAAGCCTTATCATAATTAGGTGAACATATTTTAGTGTAGTACCTGTTAGTTAGTTGTATTTTCTCTATAAGGAACTGGCCACGTAGGTCCACCATCCACCAAGGGTTGTTGTCAGAGTAAGTGTGCGAGCAATGTCCGTTGTTCATGTCGCCGTCGTAGTTTCCGTCCACCCCAAAGTAGGCGTAGTAGGTACTTAAAGTACTGCTCTGTAGCGCAGGTTTAAACCGGGCCGCGTTGTACAGTCCAGTCACGGCCACGACCATGGTCACCAGTACTACGTAGATATCGTTCACTATTGCCATCTTCTTAGACACCATTCTAGTTTATATTTTTGTCTGATAATGCAATACGTTGTTGAGGTTGTGAGGTAGATACTGTATAGGGTGATGTAAGGGACACAGTGCAGTTAGGGTTAACTCCGTTAGCTGCTCACGTGTAGTGTGGGCAGTCTTTCACTCGCATATTTACCGGCCAGGCCTTTCCCCCAGTAATGGAGAGGTAACTCCATCTCTGACAGTTTTGTCTCAATAGAAAGAAGTGTGAACGTGCACAACGGCGCCAGGTGATGCCAGATGCCCAACCTGTGACCTCAGCTGTGTATCAAGGATCGGCCCCTATAGTCAAAGAAGAATTTTCAAAATGCAAAGGACAGGATATGACCACTTGACGTCATCGGTATCAACACTCACGAAGTTAGAAATATCACTCAACAATATATGCCTGAAAGAAAAAAAAAATTATATATATATATATATATATAAATTGTGTATATATAAGTTATAGATATATATAGTGTATGCAGCCAAAAGCAACTTTTTAATTCCAATATTTAAATCCTATACGTGTTCATAAGAACTACTTTCACAAAGAGGAATACTAGCGCCATGTAGAATTCAAGTGTAAAACTAAACATTGTTCTTGATTGTTCAATCGATACAAAGAAATCCTTAGCCATCAGTTCGTGTTGGAATG
>JADKLZ010013866.1:12840-29752 GCA_021533235.1 Biomphalaria straminea | reverse complement strand
CGGTCTTTGGTGTGATGTGACCCCCCACCCCTCCCAAAAAAAAAAAAAGCATAGTCCTCGTCTGGCATATTTTGTCGGTTATAGACCAGGCAATAGCGTGGTACATCGTTGGAACGTCCGTTTGGATAATACTAACTCCGGTTGGCTTTCAAATATATTTTCTAGCGATCATACCATGTATCTGGTAAGGGTGAAAGAAAGGTTCACCAATGAGTCCCATCCGCCAAACTTTTCCCTGCAGGGATCATACGAGTGGGGACGCCCTCCTTTAGCTAGATGCAGTACATTATAGGAACACGGTGGAATCCCCTCGCGGGCTCAATCTTCGGCCCCTACAACGTGAAAACAGAGAGATTAAATGATCATCTACCTATAGGGGGGCCTCCTGACAAAAAGTGAAAAGCCACGAATATAAATAAACAGAAAAATGCTTTATTATGTAGATCTATGTACACTCGCATGTCAAACATAAAAAAAACAACATTTAACAGCTGCAACATCAAACTAGATAGATTCACTAAATGTTAACTAGAATAAATTAATTCCTTTTTTCCCACAGGATAAGTATAAACTTGAATGTTAACTAGAATAAATTAATTCCTTTTTTTCCCACAGGATAAGTATAAACTTGAATCAGAGTTAGAGACGTTGATCAAAAAATATGACACAGAGATGGGAAACAAGATGGTGAGTATCTTAATGCTGACATGGATGATATATATATATATATATATATATATATATATATATATATATATATATATATTTACCATGAATAAATACTCTGACTTGAAAATGCAAAAAACATGCATACATGTAAATGGTATCATTTTAAGTAGTGATCAAAGAGCATCTGGTACAAAGACAATTTATAGAACTGGCCCTACTGCTTACAATAAATATTTGATACGTTCCAATCCAATTTTATGGTTGCTTTCTCATATCTGATAGTGTAGACTCTGAAGGTTATATGGTTTGTAAATGACAAGATAATTTTTCTTGGTCCAAACAAATGGAATTTTATTTGACCATCTCAGCTTAACTACTGTGACAATAACAATATAGATGCAAATACGAACATAATTCACGCACGAAACACATACACATTCGCAACCAGCGCTTTATGAATTAGACTTCTTTGCAATTCTCGATGACGACAAATGACATTGTTACACTCTGACCGAAAGTGGGATAAAGGAGTTTTTAGATCTTTCTGTTTTAGTACTAATTTAAAAGAGGCAACCATTTTGGTTTAGATTTGATGTAACAGCGGATTATTGGGTAAAGGTTGTATTTAAGAATCGTCTGGGTTTTGGGTAATGCATCTTTCATGAAAAAGTTCTTCGAGATAACATATTTCAAAAGAATATAACGCAGACAATTTTATTTCAGTTGTTCCAATGATATATTAAATATATAACTTGTAAATTATTTAATAATATCAGTTATACTTTTATTTAGATTAGAAAAATTTATATAGGCCTATAAATAATCATTTTAGTTCCATTGTAGTTATTCGGCTACGAAATAGAGTATATATATATATATGTATATGCATTCTATAGAAAGCCCAATTTCGCACTTTGACGGTACACTATATTCTAAACCATTCAGGATGAGTTCGAGAAGCTGGAGATTATCTACTATGAAGAGAAGAAGATTCTGGCCGACACGGAGGACAGGTTCGCTGAGCTGGAGAAAGAGTACATGACCCTGATGGACGAGAGGCTGATGGCCAGGAGGAGGCAGGAGTGGAACCTGAGGGAGGACAAGAGATTCCTGACGCAGGTGGTCACCATCCAGTCCTTCTGGAGGAGCTACATCGTCAGGAAAGCGATCCAGAAAGAACTGAAGCGTCTGGCCAAGGAGGAGAAGAAGAAAGAGAAGCTCCAGAAGTTGCTGGAGAAGAAAAAGCAAGCGGCCAAATCACCCACGGAGCCCTAAAGTGGTGGACATGTGGAGGGGGGGTTATTTTATTTTTCGTTTTTTTTAAGGTTGAAAACACACACAAAAAAATATTTTGGACAGAATTTACTTTACATTTGTTTGCAGTCCTTCAACTTCATTCTATTAATCATTACAAGACAGAGAAGACAAAACTGTTTTATTATGACTTGAATTCAGTAGAATTATAAAAGCCAAATCAAGCAATCTCACTGAAAAGACTATAGACTTAAAAAAAAAACAATATCACAAACAGTTGTTTTTTGTTGATTGATTTGACAGTTAAATAAGAAAATGACATTACGTAAAAATTAAAAACATATAGAGATGTACAAACATTGCGAACTATGCCACAGAAGATGTTAAGGTGGCGCGGTAGCTGAGTGGCAAAGTGCCTGGCCTCCGAACTGGAGTCCCGGGTTCGAATCCCGGTGAAGACTTAGATTTTTTTAAATTTCGGGATCCTTGGTCGCATCTGAGACCACTTAGCTGTAATGGGTACCTGACATCAGTTGGGAAAAAGAAAAAATAGGCGGTTGGACGTTGTGCTGGCCACATGAAACTCTCGTAAACCGTAGGTAACAGAAACAGATGACCCCTACATCTACTGCCCTTTAGATTACAAGGTCTTAAAGGAGAACCTTGTGCTTTAAAATGTAATCATGTATGATTGAGAACTAGTGATCAAGAGGATGACCATTTTCTGGATGTTAAGCTTTGCGAATAGTCGACGTTCTTTGGTTATGGTTTCCTTTGGAACTCTCCCCATCTGACCTGCACTGGCCTGAGACCGTTGACACTGCACTTGTTATGCTTCTAACACTAAACTTGTTATGTCCCATACACTGCACTGGTAATGTCCCTTACATTGCACTTGTTATGTCCCTTAAACTGCACCTGTTTTGTCCCATATACTGCACTTGTTACGTCCCTTACACTGCACTTGTTATGTCCCTTAAATTGCACTTGTTATGCCCCTTACACTGCACCTGTTTTGTCCCTTATACTGCACTTGTTACGTCCCTTAGGCGACTTCGCGAGAGCTCTGAATTTGAATTTTTTTTTTTTTTGTTCTGTTGACTATAGTTATGTTTCTCCAGTGTTTACATGTTGAATGTGATCTGAACATGTTGAATGTGATCTGAACATGTTGAATGTGATCGGAACTTGTTGAATGTGATCTGAACCTGTTGAATGTGATCTGAACATGTTGAATGTGATCTGAACATGTTGAATGTGATCTGAACCTCTTGAATGTGATCTGAACCTCTTGAATGTGATCTGAATGAATATTGTAATTATTCAGCGTTCATCTTTTTGCTATCTGTTATCGTATACAGTTTATTCATAACATGTCTATGTCACAGAACGAAATGAGTTCAACGTTTACACATGAATAGTTTCAAATTCATTAAATTTACACGCAGATGATATTTATCTTCCATATTTATTACAAATGTATTTATTTGTTTATATATAAATTTTGTTTACACAAGTGTTTATAATTTGGCTGAGAAAGTTGGTAGGTTTTTCATTTGACATAATGTAAAATGTTTGTCTTTAAGTCTTTCAGAAGCAGCTACTCTACCTGAAGCGCGGTGGCTGAGTGGTAAAGAGCTTGGTTCGAACCCTGGGATTTTTAATTTAGGGATCCTTAGGGCGCCTCCGAGTCTGAAAGGGGAAATAATTTTTTACTCCACTCCGACAACGCAATATCGGTTAATGCCCCTGCCCCCCCAACTAGTAAATATTATGTCATGTTTAGATTCTGTATCCCAAGTATTTGCAGTCGTCTCTAAAATTAACTCTTTCTCTCCGTAATTATTTTTTCTCACGATTCTAGGAATTTCTTCATTTTGCTTAATACTATTTCACTACCCTTTATGATTAAAGTTCAATAGCTTTGTCGTTTATTATCAGAAAATATATTATTTGGTATAGTGTTAAAGCGGAATGCATGCTCTTTTAATTTAATAGAAAGTAAAGTTTTTAGAATTGAAAATTAATTTAATTTAATGATGTCAAATCAACGATGGTATCGTCAGTTAGGAGAGAAATAGTTATAAAAATGTAGGTTTTAATGTTGAGCAAAGCATTCTTAGTATTGTTTATATTCTCAGTGTTTGTAACGAAGCCATGGACTTATTACACGAATAATATATGGCAGAGTTGATATTTGTTGGGATCTAAATTCAGAGACTAGAAAATTGGGATGTATATAATATTAGCTAGGAAATCCAACGATCCGGCAGAGTTTAAGTCATTGATTAACACACATGACTAGATTGACCCAGGGTCACGTGTAGGACGTCATCATCTTCTTTTTGAAGTAACGTCTGATTTTTATAAGATTTTTTTAAATTATAGATTTGCGTACCCATTTTTGTCTGTTATACTTGTTTTGTTATACTTATATATTTAATATATTTATAAAATGCACATGTATATTTCAAAAATATAGTTTTTTTTTTTTTTGTTTTGTCTGAAGTGACTATAAGACAGGAATAAAAGGTTCAATATTGAACACCTAAAATTGTCTTCTATTTTATCTTGTAAATGAATATTGAATCCATTGAATAAATGGATAGGAATGACAGTGAATAAATAATTAGTGGAGCTAGTGATTAATATCGTTCCCTTAGACCCCGTGGTCTATGCGAGACGTCAAAGCTTCGCCAAATCTCCGCAATTCACTGGACTTATCCTGCCAACGACGCTGCCCACGGCAAATCAGCTCTGCCCGCAGCAAACTTGTGCCCGCGGTAGCCGGCCACCCGCCCTACTGTGCTCACTACAGATATAGGGACTGGATTGAGACTCCACAAGAACTGAATCACCGGCGACCCTCTACCCTCTAGAGCGCCACCTCCAGCTGCAAGACCTCAAGCCAGGACACAGCCAGCTGCTGCATCAGTAGGACAACCAGCTAAGTGCAGAGCACACAAGTGACACACACTCTCTCATTAAGTGATTAGTATGATTATACAATGTAGCTGAAGAGATAGATGCAAATCCCCTTACCCCTTTCTTATTTTATTCTACATTGTAGGCCCAGTATTTATGTGAATAAATATTCTTTAATTTTTCATTATTGATATCTTTCTCCATTGTTTGTCTCGTTGCGTGTCTGCTCCCGATTTATCTCTAATGGGCCAGTGTGTGACAAAGTCTAAATAATCATCCCCTAGCCCTAGACGTTAAACAAGCCGTTCACACACGTCATACACAAGGCCCATAACAAGGACTCAAAAAACAAAAAAACAAACTATGGCTCTATGTCTACTACCCTATCTCTTAGTCTCTTATTTGATTCAAGGTTTATTTACAAATATCTAGATCCACATGTTAAACTACATATGTATAGAAGACCATTGTTCCTTCCTTTCGATGAAATGTCTAGTCAAGTCTGATGATCATGAATCGTCCATGAAGCACATTCGACGCAATATTAATTATTTTTTTTTTGTTGTTGTTGTTTTAGAAATAGTTCCATTAAGGTTTTTACCTCATAGTGCATTCTTCAATCTTAACTTTTAAGTTTTTGTATCTCATTTAGGGCCACCCTATTCATTTTATCTAGGGCCTCCAGTTACTTAAAGCCGGCCCTGTCGTGAAGGAATAGTTGGTGAACATATTGTCGTGAACATTTTGTCGGTGTTCCAGTTTTTCATGATCATTGCGATCGTTCGACAACACACCCTTTTCAGTGTCGTCACCTGCCGTCAAAAACGTATAATGTATTGGACTAGTCACCTGAACCCTACAGCATAATAAATGAGAACGCAAGAAAAAGAAGTCCCCTGGCGTAATAATTTTGATTTGTGAAAAAAAAACAAAAAACGTCTGAAACTTACAAGACGAATAGGATAAAATTAGAACGTGTCTCTGAACCAAACCAAAAATGTTAGTCTCGCTACTTGATGCAAAGTTGCAAAACCATGATCGATCGTCATCTAGAAATAATATATCGCACAGTGACGACATTTGTCACGTGGTCTGCAATTAGGCATTCTATTTTTAAAACAGGGAAGAGAATAATAGATGAAAGCAAGGGAGACGAGAATTGAATCATATTTTCTCTTGATTGAGAACAGATTAATTGATCCATGGCTACTTGTAGCTGTAATCACATTAGCTTAAAAACAAAACTGTCAGTGAGCAGGAAGGACGGTTTTGGGTCTTCTACCTGCTTTGAGATCTAACCCATTATATGTTATATTTATAGAAAGTAACCCATATTTGTAGTTTCCAATTTCCAAGTCGCCAAAATGTTCATTATGCCTAAGGACCAGCACGCGCTAATACGTCGGAGAAACCTATCTGCTCTTATAAATTAGAGACTTCCCGTCAAAGAAGAAGATAATCCCCAATCCTTTTAAGTTCATTGCTTCAAGGTAGCAACTGCAAATGAAAATTCTTTTCCTTTTTGTTTTGTATCTAGTTTTATCATTCTTATTACCTGTGACAGGTTTTGTAGCCGATAGGCCTAAATTTTTTTTTGAATTACCCAGTGCTTTCATGTCCTATCTCTTTTGTTGTGGGGGGGGATCTGGGAGAAGGTCTCCATGCTGTCTTTCCGTGCTGCTGCTCATCAAACAAAACTCAAGTCAGGATTCGAACTTGTTAATTGCAGCAGACGACATTCGTTCTGATCTTGCACAAACTGCCCTAAGAGTTCCTGATCTGTTGAAACAGAAACAATGTATGTTTTCGCAATGACGATGGCCACTTTTTTGTGTGTGTTCACAATGTGTCGCTATAATTCTGTAGCAATACAGAAGATATTTTAATTAAAATTGAATACACAATTTAACACACAAAAGCACATACTTATTTGTCCACTATCTGTAAAATATCATTTGTTTCATCTATTCAGATGTCAAGAAAAATACAACAAACGAACAAAACATTTGTGGATTATAGATTCCGTTTCTATTCTCTTGTCCTCTCTTAAGATTCTGAGCTTGGCTGAGTGGTATAACGCTTGGCTTGCGAACCTGGAGGTAGTGGATTAGAGCTGGGTTTACCATGATCCGCCAGGCTTGTCACAAACGTTAAAAACATGAATATAGGCTAATGAACGTGCAATAGAAAAGTAAATAAACGCAAGTCTTACAGGTAAAATTTCTTTTAATTTTAACACATCTATAAACAGAAATTGGAGGCACTGTAGCTGGGCGGTAAAGCACTTAGCTTTCAAACCGGGGTTCCCGGGTTCGAATACTAGTGAAGACTGGGATTTTTTTTAATTTTGAGATCTCTGGGCACCCAGCTCTAAGGGGTACCTGGTATTAGTTGGGAAAAAGTGTTGGCCAAATGACACCCTCGTTAACTACGGGTCACAGAAACATGATCTTTACGTCATCAGCTCTATGGTCTGAATGAAAAACTTCACTTGCATTGCATAAGCAGAAATATTTAGTGTTTCGTAACTAAGCATACAGCTTTGGCAAATCATATCAGGTATTAACATTATTATTATTATTTTAAACAGCAAAAAAAAAAAAAGAAAGATGATTCTATGGTTGGGGCCCAGTTGGGGGTCGCCGCATAGTGGGCAATTGCAAAAAAAAAAAAAGAGGGTCGCAGAACTAAAAAAGGGTTTTTCCCCTTTATCTATTCCACATGAAAATTTCACTTCAAGATGATTCCATAGTAAATACAGACTTCCTTGCTCAATGTGACCATTTCTGTTACTAGTAAAATGTACCTTTTTTAGTTCTTCAAATCTATTGGGCAAATGATGTAAAGGTCATCTGTTTCTTTGGCCAACGGTTAACGAGAGTGTCAAGTGGCCAGCACAACGACCAACCGCCTTTACTTTTCCCCAAACTAATGTCAGGTACCCATTAGGGCTGGGTGGATACATGGGCGTCCTAAACATTTTGAAATTCAAAATTCCAGCCTTCACTGAGATGTGAACCCGAGACCTCATTGTTTGGAAACCAAGCGATTGGCTAGGCAGCCACCAAGCCTCCCCTCTATTAAAAGTTAGAAAGAAAAAAAAAAGAAGCCTGAATGTTAACTTTTAAATTTTCTTTCACTCGGCCTACAAATCTCTTTCTCCACACTCTCTGTCTCTCTAACTGTTACACACACACACACACACATACACACACACTTACACACACAGAGAGAGAGAGAGAGAGAGAGAGAGCAGAGCAGAGCAGTAGACATCTGATAGCCTACAATCGAAACTCTTAAAAGTCATTACTAACCTATTTATCTTTTTGTGAAGTTTTTATGACTTTGCCGTAGCGCTAACAACGTATAAGCTTGTCTCCGGTGTGTCAATGTAAACATGGATATATATTTTAAATAATCTTTTCTTTAAGCTATGGATCACACAGTTCTCTCTTTTAGGCTTCGGAACTCGAAATATGTGCAGGCAGTAAGAGGGCCTTTACAATGTGAGATAAAAAGGTTAGTAACACCAACACTAATGGGAGAATATGCTTACCTATGTGCTATCTTGCTTTCTTTTTGATCCCCGTCTCAACAGGTCTTGGAAACAAAACATTCATGGTGACATGTCTCTGTGGCATTATACGTCTCGAGAGACGATCTTTTCCCCTTGCAAGCTCTTGTGAGAATAAAGAGGCGATCCTTGATACACAGCTGCGATCGCAGGTTGGGCATATGTAGTCACCAGGCGCCGTTGCATTTTCACCCTTCTTTCTGCTTCTGTTGTGTATGGCATCTGCAAACATGTTTGCACTACGCAAACAACAATGTTTCTGTCCAGGGCTTTTGCAAGAGAGGATTTGAGCCTCTCAAGGTACTCACTTGGATGGAGTTTGATGATGATTATGATGATGATTAACAATACGTGTGTTACATTACATATTGTGCTGTTGACTCTCAGAGGTATCAGTGTCCAAAAGTTATTAGCCCACAGTATGAAGTCCATATGAGTTAAGACAATAGCTTTGTCCACACGAGATGAGGGAAAATGTACAGGTCGCAAATGGGTCTGTATATTCAAACGAAACACTCTACTCATCCAAAGAACAAAGGAGCATCCCATTGAAGTAGATATCCTTCAGAGACGCTGGAGACGGGTATGTTACACCCTTCGCAAGCTTGCATCCAATATAACAAGACAAGCCCTAACCTGGATCCCTCAAGGAAAGAGGGGACGGCCCAGGAATACATGGCGCAGCGATCTGGAAGCAGATGCCAAGCAGACATGGGGACAGTTGGAGAGACTCGCCCAGAACAGAAACGCCTGGAGGAACCTGGTTGGTTGCCTATGCCTAAGAATGGGACCACCGAGATGAGATGATAGACATTCACTACAAATACTAAATGACAAAATGTTTGCGAATATCTTTCTGCAAATTTAATTGGACCTTTTACTTTGGGCGTTTTTTTTTTTAGGGCTTCGAGCAAAGAGAGATACAATATCTTTTGCCTGGCAGCGATTTTTGTGGTGGCGGGGGTGAGTCGGGGGCCTCTATAAAGACAAACATTAGATGTTGCATGTTACTATTGTTACTTGTGTAGGCTACTTTTATAGGTTAAATGCATATCCTGTTATTGATTTTTCTATATTATATTTCCGGATCCAGTATTCTAGCCCTAGACTACTGTCTTTTAATATTGCCACGTTTGGAACTCTATCCCCAAACTAGAGTTATACATTGGCGTATCTACAATTTTTTTTTCGGGGTAGTGATTAGAAATTTTCCTTATTAAAAACAATATTATTCATTAATAAAAAAGAGTGAAGTAATTGCTCTTATACACATAACTAAGTTTTAATGAAGGAGGAATAGTCTTTAAAAAGAAAGTTATTTCTTAAGGTTTTTCAGTAATTCGTGCAGTGGGGTGCCTTACAGGGGACTATGTTAGTCCCCCCAAAAAAGTCTCAAATAATCTGCATTAGTTGTAGAGACCCACTTAAGATGAAAAGACGCAATTATTATTTTGTTTCTATGTCTGTTGGGCTGTCACATTTAGATAGAATAAGAATAGCTATTGAAAAGCTAATTTCTCCTTTCGTCAAAGAAAAATGAAATATAAAATTATAAATTATTGAGATGCTCAATTTATTGTTAAGTGAAAAATAACGCCAAGTTTTTTTTATTCTTTGGAATGTTTTCTTTCTTTAGTCGAGTACTTTACCATGCATATGGCACTGGTACCATGGCTGTAAAACTCTTGGCATCCGCACCAAGGTGTCTTGGGTTAGTGATCGAGTCTAGTTGAAGTCTGTGATTTTGAGATCGTTTCGAGTCCACCCTGGCTGCCTGGTCGAGCGGTTTGCACGCTGGACTGTCGTATCGATTTACCGATGGTCCCGGGTTCAAACCCTGCCCGCTCCTATCCCCCGTCGTCCTGCGGGAGGTTTGGACTAGGAAATATAGGAATATACTTGAAAAAACTTGACAACCAACAAGTGTAAAATAAAACTTCAAATTCAAAATTTTTATTATCTTATATTTATTTAATACTGAAACACAAAAAGTTAGCAATAATTAAATTGCAAAGCAGGCCTTTTAAAAAAGTAGAGCTTTATTTATTTTGGCCCAAATCAAAGTTTCAGCGTTATTTTCCGAGAGATTGTGACGATGGTCAGTAATTATTTTTCATCCAACTGAATTAATTCTTTCTGAAGAATAATTTGTTGCCTGACTTGCAAGCAAATTCCTAGCTGCTCTGGCCAAAAGTAGAAAAATATTAATACTTTCTTTCCAAAACTGAAGAGGATCACTGTTTCGATCTACAACTGCTTGCTTTGAATACAAACTGACTTCATCCTTAATTTGCTCAGAAATGGTGGAAATTTTGTTGATTCTGGTATCTCCTTGAGCAATCTGCACTTTCTTGAACATTGAATCCATAAGGCTTCCTCTATTCCTGTCTTGAACAAGACTTTCACGTGGCAATTCATCAGAATTCATCAGATTGTTCAATGAATAAAATATTCAGACAATTTGTTTAAGAACTAATATAAAGTATTTTCGGAAATTCCGAATCGAAAGCAAGAAAAATCTTGTTTGAGTAACTGTAGAACTTTCAGCTGATACTGGTTTCAGAAGCTGCTTTATAAACCAGTTAAGTAACATTTTACACACCAAAGAACACACCAAAACCGAGATTGAATTATCCACAAAAAGCATTACTTTTTTTGGAAAATATTCGAAGATTCGAAAATTTAAAAATAATTTCGAATCGAATTCGAATATTCTTTTTATATTCGAATTCGAATCGAATATCGATTATTCGCAGGTCCCTAGAAATAACTATCTTCAACTCTGAAGGAATTTCCGAAACATGTAAAACAAACAAACCCTTCTCTAATGGGTACTTGAGATTTGTTTAAAAAAACGAAAATGCTGTCGGTGGCTGTGCTGGCCACATGACACCCTCGTCAACTATCAGCCATAAACACAGATAATAGAGCAGTGAGAGTCATAACAAATCAATATTCGCATTTGACTAGAGTAACACCTTTAGTAAAATCACTAAATTTAGAAAGCCTTCAGGACAGAAGACTCAAAAGTAAAGTAGCAATTATACATAAAACACTGAACCATAATCTTCAAATTCAAGAACAAAATTTAATAAAATACTCAGAAAGACACAAAGAAAAAGGCACATTTCTCGTCCCATATGCTAGGACAAATTTGTAGAAAAGCACCTTCTACCCTATCGCTATTAGAACATGGAATGGATTGCCTGAGCTAGCCAGGAAAACCAGTGAGTTGGCAGAATTTAAGTCATTGGTTAATATGTATGACTGAATGCATGACGCGTAGGACGTAATCATCTTCTTTTTCAAGTAACGTCTGTTTTGTATAAGATAAGATTTTTTATCTTTGCTATAGAAGTTCTGAAAAGAGTATTTTAATTTCTCTATCACAATCAAAATTTGTAAGTAGTAATCACTGATTTGTTAAAGAATGAAATATGGTTCTGACCCAGTTTAAGACAATGCCCAACCCTAAATATGAAAGTCAAATGAAAATCCTTCCAAAAAAACAGTTGATGGAGATATCATGTCATGCTGTAGACAGCTATGTGTGATGTGCATAAAGTCTCAGCAGTTATATGGCCGCCTCTTTCCTCTCTAAATCAACCCGGTTAGATAAGAAACGACTTGACCTCACACTTTCATGTCACAGGAATCTACTGGGTTTCTTTAACACATCGACTGGATTTCATACACACTTAGACACAAGTCAGTTACACACACATACACACGTGATAAGATGTGGCAATGTCAATTAGTGCTTTTTTTCCCTCATTGCATTCTAACAAAGCTTATATCAACTCACTTTGTCTCTTTGGTAAAATGTTTGTACACGCTTATTTCTCTCATACCAAATCTCGGATCCAGTTGAATTTTCGTACAATTAATTATTGCACCTGGTAAAACAAGAATCAATTTAAAAACAAAGCAATAAGTTAATTAACAATCGGTAATTAATTATTCTGCTTTGTATCAAACAAGAAAAAGAAATAGTACTTGATAGTCGTGGTGGTATAAATGCAATTAGCCCCCTTTCTACTTTATGTAGACTATTTGGTCGCTGTTAAAAAGTTTGAAAAAAAAAGCCCACTAGATAACCGTAAAACCTTCTATTTTGATAAGCACTTCGCTAGCACAGTGGTTAGTTTATTGGCCTGAGGCGCTTAACCTTCGAGTTCAAATTCAAGTCGTACAGCCAGTGGCGTTGCTAGGGTGGGGGAATGAGGGGGAGAATTTAAAAATCCCCCCGGGCCCCCACTTCAGGAGTGCCCCCAAATGAGTGTTTTTTACATTAAAAACGCAAAATGCAGGGACCCCCAAAGATGTCAAGCCCTCCGGGCCCCCAAATGATGAAAAAACGATAAAATGCATTTAAAAAGCCATTTTGATAACACCCTTCTCATACCCACCTTTTCCTTATCCAAAAAAAAAACCCCACCCCTCCCTCAAAACTCAAACTCCAAAATGGTCCAGACAAGTTATAGAATCATAGCAATGGTCCAGACAAGTTATAGAATCATAGCAATGGTCCAGACAAGTTTTAGAATCATAGCGCATCGATAAAAGCTAAAAGTATAAAACTGTGCTCAACAAAACCAATACAAAAATATTATCATTGTTTGTCTAGAGTCTAGATCTATTACAAACTTAATGACATGGCTGAACTAAACTACTTGATACAATTATGTTTAATATAAGATTTGTTTTAATCATTCTTTTTTGTGTTCTTCCTCCAATAAATTATCTTTTACTGTACACTTGAAGCCACAAAATGACACGCCTCTTACCAAGCGCCTCCTCTGAAAGTTATCGATATGATAAAGCCGAACATTGACCCTTGTATTATAAACCAGGTCTCTATTGCAGAAGAGTCTAGACTTGACGAAATCATGAACACAGGAATACAAACGATACTGAATTCGCGATGATAGCCTTTTGTTACACCGCAGTGTTATGGTTTTAACTGTTGTCATAGTAGCAAAAAGACTCGGCCTTCGTTTTTGGCGGATGTTTGCGTCACCAGAGAGTCATAGAAAGTTGCACGTGTCAGTGATGGATTTCGTCGTTTTACTTTGAAATTTTCTAACTTATTAGAACGGAGAGCGATTCAAGTGTAAGTCTTTTCCTAATTTGCCTTTAAAACGATTAAATGTTTAATATAATCTATCTATCTATCTATCTATCTATCTATCTATCTATCTATCTATCTGTCTGTCTGTCTGTCTGTCTGTCTGTCTGTCTGTCTATCTATCTATCACTCATTTTATGGAATGATCTATTTATATTAATCAAAGTTTTTAGTCAATAGGAAGATATTACAATCAGAATTACATTACGTATTGTATGGAAGCATCAGAAATGTTTTGAAATCTATTGGGATTCAGCTCAATTATCGTTTTCATTGACTGGGTTAAATGACAGTAGCTGATCCCAGTTTTGGAAAAGTAAGCATCGTTCTGCATCACTGGTGTTTAGTGTTTGTTTTAAAGTAATTGTTGATTTACACTGAAAACGGATTCACAATATTTAGAAGATTAAGTTATAGTTCTGAAAGCTTGTAGGACATTCTTTTCAAAGTATTTTCAAATTTTCTGAAACTATTCTTTGCGAGGCACGGTGGCTGAGCGGTTAAGCCCTTGGCTTTCGAACTGATGGTCCCGGGTCCAAATCCTGGTGAAGACTAAGATTTTTAATTTTGCTATCTTTAGGCGCCTGTGAGTCCCCCAGCTCTAATGGATACCTGATATTAGTAAAAGTGTTGGTTCTTGTACTGGCCACACGACACCCTCGTTAACCCTAGGCCACGGCAACAGATGACCTTTACATGATCTGCCCTATAGACCATAAGGTCCAAAAAGGGAACTTTACTTTTTAACTCTTTGTGTACATCTCTACTTATAAAAAATCTAAATAGGTATAGGCAAAAAAACAAAAAAAAACAAAGAAGAAAAATAAAAACCAAAAAAAAAAAAAATCAAAGCTAAAATAAAAAAAAAAAGATTTTCACATTACTCAATACAGTAGCACAGTGATGCCCAAACTACAGCCCGATGGCCACATCCGGCCCACGACTTGAATCTATCCGGCCCGCCGAAACGTCGGCACAAAGTCTAGAAAATCCATTGTCCAAAAAAAAAAAGTTAAAAAAATATCTTTCCCTATTTTAAGGTAAATGGATTGATAGCGATGGTAAGCCAATATATTTATTTTATAAACAAAGAGTGGCTCACATTAAACACCTTTAGGAAATCAAATACATAAATAAGGCGGCATTCTTGGTTTGAGACGCAATAGTTAAATTACACCTACAGAGGATGATTGATGATAATATTTACCTAAAATGAGAAGAAAATCAGTGGCTGTATGTCTATTTTCTGTTGCCGCTGACTAGTTTACCGACATCAAAATTTTGAGCGGTATAAAAAATTTTGGTATTTATTCGTGATAAAAACAACAGTTTTGAAATCAGAAAAGTAGTAGGCCTAGGTATTTGTAGCATGCATCCAATCGCCAGTGGCGAAACACTGACAAAAAAGTTTTAACCATCACAGAGAATCTTTTTCTCTTGGAGAAATTAGTGGAAGTGACTACTAATGGTGTCATAACTATGTTTGACAGCAGCCGGATATTTAAAAGTAGTTAAGGATAAACTTCTCGTGAATTAATGTAAAATACTAGATTTACGGGTTTGTAATAAAAATTGGTTTATTGTATAATTCCCTTTTTTTTTTTCCTTTTTCGTCATGTGGCCCGCGACTCGAGTGTCGGATATTAAAATGGCCCGCCGTCCGAGTGAGGTTGAGCATCACTGCAGTAGCATATATTTCCCCTTTTCTATATGAAAGAAAAGTAACGAATTACCACTAATTTGTTAATTAACTCTTTCCCTCCTAACTGACGATACCATCGTTGATTTCACTAGAATATGGTAAATAATTACGGAGAGAAAGAGTTAATTAGTCGTTGGTTAAAATTTTGTTAGGCACAATGAATAACACACAAAGTTGTAACTTGATCCGATCACTGAACGTTGGAAATCAAACATATATAAAATGTTTCCAGACAGACAAAGTGAGTTGCTTAGTAAAAACGATTTCCCTATAGGATACTGCGGTTGTATTGCCTCTTTTTATGTTTAGTTTTAAAATTTTAAATACAGCACATGTCCAATTTTGTTGAACTATAGGTCAAATTGTTACATGATACTAAATTCGCATACATTACTTGGTAAAATTGCCATCTTATTAACTCAACTTAAAAGATATATTTTCATCTCAATACAAAGCTTGTCGTCAAAAAGTATTTGATTTAAAACACTCCACTATGATATTTATTTGACATTAAATAATTCTAATTAACCTTTTTCTTTGTATCCAACAGATTTCTGACGAATATAAAAAAAATACCTTAGTTGTAAGGAAATACAAAAAGAGATTTTTGAAATCCACGATATGCCCTAAGAGAAGCGGATAAAAATTCATGTAAAAATTGATAAAGTTTCACCGTAGAAATTTAGTGCTCTGACTACAACTTCTTTTTCCCCCTCAGATTTTCCCTAGCTAATCTTAGATCTTCACTAAGCTAATATTAATATTAATTAATATTTTTCCACTTACCAAAATTTAAATTTTACATTATTATTTATAAAAAAAAATCGTCCCACCTTAAAATTCTTTCACCTAGTTAACAACTTAACTCATAACAAATAGAGAATATACAACTATTTGATTTGCATTAGAACACATTATCTGATCAATTATTTTCTTCATTGATGTTCCAAACAAATTTGAAGATGATATAGGTTAGTGACATGGAGACATCTAAGGCAAAGACTCGCAATGGAGTCCTACCTTTAAATTACATCCGGCACGACATCCCTTTACAAGAGCAGCACAAGCCCATGGATTTGTATAGCGGGGCTGACATCACACAAACCGCGACACTCAGCGGCACGAACGACTTGAAAAAGACAACTCAGGAAACAGACTTCTCAGTGGCCGTAGTTGACATCGAGGTGCCTCCAGATGTGACGTCTCGGACGCCTCCAACCTCCTGGTGCTTGAAGCACAGAGAGACACTTAAACTTGTCGCTGTATGCGTCTCTATCCTCGGCTACTTCGCCTACTTTACGGCGGCATTGGTTCTTAATTTCCAACAAGCCATCCCTCTCCTTGTGTTGACTCTGCTCGCTGTTGTCATAGTAACAAAAAGACTCGGCCTTCGTTTTTGGCGGACGTTTGCGTCACGTGAAAGTAAGAGAAAGTGGTCACGTGTCAGTGATGGATTGCGTCGTTTTGGTTTGAAATTATCTAACTTATTGGAACGGAGAGCGGTTCAAGTGTAAGTCTTTTTTTTCCTTTAAAAAGAAAACATGTTTAATATACAAACTTGTAGAATATATGCATATACATAATCTATCTATCTATCTATCTATCTATCTATCTATCTATCTATCTATCTATCTATCTATCTATCTATCTATCTATCTAT
>JADKLZ010013866.1:0-12740 GCA_021533235.1 Biomphalaria straminea | reverse complement strand
GGGGGGGGGGGAGGGACGGAGGGGGAGCTTTTGAGAATCGGGTGTCCGAAATTTGTTTGTAAATACAGAAATTAATATATTTGATTGACAAATAGTGTCAAATACCTTACGTTTTTAAATATTTTTCCGAAAGAGAAGAAATGTTAAAGTTAGTTTTACATTTTAAAATGTAAATGTAGATTTGTTGCCGAATTATTTTACTTTCAAAAGAGATCAAACGTGCTTGCAGCAAAAACTAAGAATATTACTCTCTTTGTTGGCACGAACAAGGGCGTCCTTAGCGGGGCCCCGTGAGGATAAACTATATATACCGCACCACATCACTCTAACCGGCTAATCCATCTCTAACGCTGTAACAATAACAAGACAGCATGTCTGCCTTAACGCTGTGGGCCTTCCTTTTTGTTACAAAACATAGAACATTGCGTAGCCATTGTTGGCTTACTATTGGCCACGCTAAGTACTATATATACTGTATTGTAATTGTTCTGCATAAAGAAAATTCTTTCAACTTTAAAAAAAAAAAAAAAAAAATTACTCCCATGGCCATAACCTATTGGGAAAAAAACAAATAGACGGAAGCAACCGATGCAAATATTTTATTTCGTATACAAAACATCGACATACAATCGGATTGTATTAGGAAAATGTGTGGTGATCAAGTTTGTGAAAATAAAATCTCCGATTGCGGGGCCCCTCTCAAGCGCGGGGCCTGGGGCGGCTGTCCCACTTACCACTCCCTAAGGCCGCTACTGGCCACGAATACAACTGTATGATATACAGCGTACTCTTAATAATTATTATTCTTAATAATGCTAGAATTGTCCATTATTCGGGTTGACCAGGGTGGGGCTACAAAACAGCGTGATGCATTGGTTAAGCCTGTGATAACGCAGCCACAATAAGTGGCCGTCTGTCTGGCTAGCAAATTCGTCTGTTAGGCATAAATCCAAAAACAATATTGAATTGTTCAACTTTTTTTTTCCAAATTAACCCCAGAGATCCTTCCTATTCAAGTTATTATCACATCCTTCCTACTAAAGTTCTTAAACTGATATCTACTAGGAACTTTAACAATTCGACCACTTCTGGTTGTCTTGACTGGCACAACAGGTTCTCTAGACGTTGGTCTATAACTGTCTGTTTCGTTTGTTCTAACAGTTTACTGTTCTTTGCCTTCATCGGTATCATAGTACCCAAAGATATCGTGATCGAAACCCCTATTCAAAAAGCGTTGATTTCTTCGGTTTTGTTTTCCTATTGTTTGTTTATGATGTAAGATCTGGGTGAGGAATGTTTTTTTTTATGAGAACTACTTTCTGCCATGTTTGTCCTAGACGAACTCTCACTTTCTCTCCGTCAGAGTAATCTATAGGTAGTCTTGCTTTTGCATCGTATTTCACTTAGCTTTTCATATGTCGTTCGTTGAGTAGTGTCTCTGCATTTTCAGTTACCGATGGTTTCAATAGTTTTGGATCAGTTGGATTAATGTCCCTGAGTCTTCTACTCATCAGCAGTTGTGATGCTTATTGGAGTATTTCTATACTCGAGCATGCTTTCTGCTAAATGATGAGAAACGACGAAACTGATCACCCAATCCAACGAAAAAGCAAAAAAGGTAGTGAATACTATGGATTCCCTGTAATCAAAACAACCAGAAGAAAGAAAAGACTTTATGGGAAGTTGAGTTCTAATGTAGGACTGTCAATAGAACTGCAATTCAAACGTGTTGCGACAGAAGTGCTGGACAGATTTCAAATGGGGATGAAGGACAGATTTCAAAGGCTGGAAAAAATGGATACCTTTGGGTTTCTTCTTGAACCAAGACACCTGTTGGATGATGACACGCTTATGACAAACTGTGTTACTTTTTCTGTTTGTATGATGAAATAAATTGCAAATCGCTTGTTCAATGATGTCATTGATGTGCGAGCAGTTTTGATCAACAAACCAGTAATACGATCCACAATAGACATATTGCGGAAACGGGCTTCATATGGTAATAAAGTGTGCTCAAACCTTGCAACCTCATCCGAATACCGCTAACTCAAGCCACTTCCATTGCGTCATTCTCAAAGCTCAAGTTCATCAAAAACTATCCCAGGAGCACAATGACGCAAGAAAGGCTTATCATGGCTATAATGTCAATGAAGTCACAAATACTAGAAAGTATCGATGTAGATGATGTTATAGATGTCTTTGCTGCGCAGAATGCACGACGTGAAGCGATATGAATTGAGATTTGTTACTTGTGCATTATTTAGCTTATAAACAACGGTATTACTTATTAAAAGAGTCTTAATGATAATTTTTTTTTTGTTAAGCTTACTGATATACTGAACCAATTTGATCTTGGGCGTATATATTTTTTGCGTACATTATGTCCTGTAATATGTCGAATGGCAAAATGCAAGGGGCCCCCAAAGATGTCGATCCCCCCGGGCCCCCGAACCCCTAGCTACGCCCCTGTTCCAATCTCTTACTTTGTTACTTTACATTACGCGAGTTAATCATTGTATAGAATGCACAACTTCTAAAGAATACTTAGATCTAGAGGTCTACGTTAGGCAAAGTAACACAATTGTCTTATTTAGAGAGATATTTCTATATAAAATATAAATACATTACAAAATAATAAAAACATAAAAATACTTTAAAAAAAATTAGGCCCTATAGGCAGTGGCGTGACTAGGGTGGGTGTCAACCGGTGAGGTCAGTTTAGGGTGTCATCCCTTGAGTGTCTATTACAGTTTAAATTCAGTAGTTTGTTACAATTTAACTACAGTTCACCGTGCTTGCTTACTCATGTGAAACTCTGTACTCAGCCTTAATCTTTGGAATCCAAGACATTGACACTAATCTTACTTTTTTTCCCGTCATTTCAAACTTATCATAATTTTTATCAAAGTTAATGTCTCTAACGATTTCATTTTAATCAAATTTCCCGTTGTGAAAGTGCCGCTTGTTCCTTTGTCTCAAAAAATTAATAATCTTAATTTAAAAACCTTTTTCGTATTTCCATATAAAGTGCCGATGGTAAGAACCAGTTGAAGGCTTTCTTAAATGATTTAGAGATATTCTTTGTGGTCTTAGGGACATATGAATCATGCACTGTACTTTTTTATTTTCTTTTAGGATAACTTTTACTGCTTTTACACCTTTTCTCAATCATGATATTTCTGTTTGAATGTCGAATTTTGAAAAATCATCATATACGCCACTAACCAGAATTTAAATTTCTTTGTATCGTTTATTAAAAAACAAACGCCACCTTAAAATACAATACTTGGTAGGTGTTTTGAACTAAAGAATTTCTGGTTTCAAATTTACCTGCTTCATCAATGATTGCTTCCAGTAGGAGTTGAAGCCAGTGTTAAAAAACGATCTATGAACACAAGAATGAATCACTTTTTCTCATCTTAAATATTGATTTCTGCATCTTGTGATCGCTCGCCTGATATTGTCTTCTTATTTTTAATTTCTATTTCTTCTGAATCACAGTGTTCTTTTTTAGATAAGCCCAGGGGCATAGCTAGGAATTTTCCATCGTTCGGGGGCCCGGGAGCTTGACCTCTTTTGGGGCCCTTGCAATTCGCGTTCTGTTTAATTTTTAATGTAAAAAGCACTCATTTGGGGGCCCCTCAAGTGTGGGCCCAGGGGATTTTCGAATTATCCCCCCTCCTTTCCATACCCTAGCTACGCCACTGGATGAGCTTTTTAATTTATAACACTTAGCGTTTAAGTGTTCTGCCTCTGTTAAAGAAAAAAGTATGATATAACAATTTAAACAATGTGATAGAATTTCATTTAAATTATTAAGATATTTTAGTACAAAAAATAAAAGTAGAGAGATCCATTTATTAATTGTGAACAACATGTTCCAATAGTTAGCCACTGTCGTTTTTTTTTAATTGTCAGTTATTCCCAAAGGGCATTTTTATAATTTGGGTGTCACCCCACTGACGGGTCTCACCCCCCCCCCCCGGACCGCACCCCCGCACCCCCACCCCAGTGACGTCACTGCCTATACAATGTGTAATTGTATCAATTAGTTTGGACCAGTAATGTAGTTAAATATGTAATAGATCTAGACCAGTGATGCCCAAACTACGGCCCGCGGGCCAGATACGGCCCGCGAAGTGGTTCCATCCGGCCCGCCGAAACGACGGCACAAAAAGTAGAAAATCCCCTCTCCAAAAAGGTTATTTTACGTAGGGCCCAACGTTTTTTTTTTCTGATTGGTACAATGACCAATACCATTCTGTTTATGAAATGGGACTAGACGTATAACAGGAAAAGTGAACGGTTCCTTACGTTTTTTTGTAGAACATCATAATAAGCCAATAGATTTTATTAGTAAAAAAAAGTGTGGTTGGTTAAAAAAAACAACAACAAATAAATGTGGTAGCATTCTTGCCTTGAGCCGCGAATAAAATTTAAACCATGCCTAGAGATTGAATAGTTGTCGAAAAAAGATAAGAAACTGAGTCTGTGGTTAAGCTAGATATAATGTTGCTCACATTTTAAGTAGTGAAATAAAGTCATTTTTTTCTGAAGGACAGAAAAGAAGATAAAATTCAAGCATCTCACTAATGAATGTAAGTGTTAGATCCACGGATATTAGTTTTAGTTCCATTACATTACGTTTTTGTATCTTTTCGGTCATGTGGCCCGCGACACGAGTGTCGGAAATTAAAATGGCCCGCAGGTCGAATTAGTCTGGGCATCACTGATCTAGACCAATACCACACATCGTAGCGATTATTAATATATTTTACCATTGCTTTTGTTTAGCGCTATTTCATGCTTTTAGCTTTTTCAATACCCTACGACCCTATCACTTATCTGGACAAGTTGGCTAAATGGGGGGGGGGGGAGGAGAAAGGGATATCTGGGTGCATTTTACCGTAATTGTTTTTTAAAAGCATTTACAAAAAAAAGGGGGTACGACCTGAATTCGAACTCGCGACATACGCCTCTTCGGATCGAAGTGCTAACCACTCTGCTGGTGAGGTACTTGTATAACTTGCATTGTTATATATTGGTTGGTTCAATTTAAAGCTTCAACCTACAAAGGGGACTAATTCAGCTCCAGTCAAGTACAATATATTTCCCTTGTTCAAGATATCAAACAGAAAAATTAATTACCAATTAGTTAATAAACTAATTCAGCTCCAGTCAAGTATAATTTATTTCCCTTGTTCAAGATATCAAACAGAAAAAAAAAATTACCAATTAGTTAATAAACTAATTAAGCTCCAGTCAAGTACAATTTATTTCCCTTGTTCAAGATATCAAACAGAAAAAAATTAATTACCAATTAGTTAATAAAGTTTCTTTTAAATTGATTCTTGTTTTGTCAGGTAAAAGAAATAATTATGGAAATTTCAGCTTGATCTGAGATTGGGCGTTGGAGATACTACACGACCAAAGTTTTTACAAAACAGAGCTAGTTGATATAAGCTTTAAAATAAGCAACAACAAAAGGGATAACAATATTTCTAAAGGCTAAATACAAATTAGTAGGTCCATAAGTTTTTAACATATGCTAAGTGAAATTTTAATTTTTAAGTAAACAAATAGATCTTTAAATCAATGAATAGTATTTTAAAATAGTAAGAAACATTGGTATATGTTTTTAAAACTTTGTGCTTACTAGTGTCCAGTGAGAAATTGAAAGATGCAGAAACATTTTACAGATTTAGTGGGTCAAACTACCTCACCTAACCTGTTGAATCGTTTAGGCACCACACAAGATCCGTTGACAGTTTTTCTCCATTCCACTGTCTCTTGCCTTGGATAGAATCTATTTCAGTGGCAGGCCTGTCCATTCTTTTATGTTGGCTTCCCACCACTAACTCAAAACTATCTTCAGGCGACCAATCAATCGGGATAATGACGACTACGGCGTTGATTCCCGACTTTTTTTTTTCAAGGTCTACGACATCAGAAACAGAGAACAAATATAGATAACTCATAATACTCTTGCAAGTCTAATCGGTAATTGACTTAGGTTGGGGAAAGCAAAGGCGGTTGGTCGTTGTGCTGGTCACATGACACCCTGCTCGTTAATCGTTGGCTAAAGAAAAATATGATTATAACATCATCTGCTCTATAGATGGCAAGGTCTGAAACGGGAACATTTTTCTCTACATTTTTTTCAGTGTCTGTTATTTGCTATGTGTAGGCGCCATGCTCGCTTATATCGTGGTAAAGAATTATTCCAACTTGGAGAATTTAAAGCCGGCACTGGGGCTGCTTTGTATCGTCATCTTTTGTTGGTGCATATCCTATGACAGGTTCAAGGTAAGTTGCTTGTTAGGCAGGGGCGTAGCTAGAAATTTTCCATCGTTTGGTGGCCCGAGGGGACTGACCTCTTTGGAGGCCCTTACATTTTGCATACTACTTAATTTTCAATGTAAAAAACACTCATTTGGGGGCCCCCCTCAAGTGGGGGCCCAGGGGGATTTTCAAATTCTTCCCCCTCCTCCCCCCTCCCTATCTACGCCACTGTTGTTAGGTGCAATGTAAGGTATATAATAGGTACAGTCTATGCAGGTTAATATTTGCAAGGTAAGCTGGTTGATAGATGCAAGGCCAGTTGGTTGCTATGTGTAAGGTAAGCTGGTTAATATTTGCAAGGTAAGCTGGTTGATAGATGCAAGGCCAGTTGGTTGTTATGTGTAAGGTTAGCTGGTTTATATTGGCAAGGTAAGCTGGTTGATATGCGCCACCACTGCAAGGTAAGCAGGTTAAAATTTGCAAGGAAAGCTACTTGATATGTGCAAGGTAAGCTGGTTATTAATCCTAAGTAAGCATGTCCAGAGGTCAAAGGTGTGTGTTTTTATATGGATTTTAAATATTGTTGCATGGTTTCTAAGTAAGATGTTTTCATAGCTTCAAAGTATGTTGTTTCAAAGAATCAAAGTATGCTATTGGTTAGCTGTTAAATAGGTTTAAAATATGACGTTTGATATGCGTTTACTTTTTTTTCGAAGTATGCTGCTTGATAGGTTTAAATAATTCTATTGGATAGATTCAAATGATTTTGATTCATAGATTTCAAGGCATGCTATTTGATAAGCTCAATTTAATCAGGTTTATATGTTCTTAGTATGCTGATAGGCTCAAGCAATCTGGTTGATAGGTTCAAGCGATCGGGTTTATATGTTATTATTATGCTGATAGGTTCAAACTATCTGATTGATAGGATCTGATTTACAGGTTCAAAGAATTATGATACCTTCATGTAATCTTCGGATAGGTTCAAGGTACTTTGGATATCAGGTTCTAGTTATTCTGATTTAATAGTTTCAATATAAGCTGCTTGCTTGGTTCACGTTTAGCATGTCGTTAGGTTCTAGGCAGAGGGGATACAGAATTTAAGTCACTGGTAAATATGCATGACTGAATGCATGACGCGTAGGACGTAATCATCTTCTTTTTTGAAGTAACGTCTGTATTATATAAGATAAGATAAGATAAGATACTAGGGCGATAGACAAGATTCAAACAAATCTGTACGACTACGTTCTGGTGGTATCTCATTTGTGATTCTGTTCTGTTCATTTAGCTAAATTATTTGAACAGTGTACATCAAATAACAAACACCGAGAAAATTAATTTCAAAAAAATTAAAATCAAGGTGTGAATATGTCTGAACGTGTAAATGTTGTCTTGAACTAACACTTCCATAGAATTGAATTTTGCAAGCTAACACCCCAGACTGATTATATAACTAGGGTTAGTGTAAAGTACAAGACGGCCCCTTTAAGTTAAAAAAAAAATCAACATGTTTATTCTTATTTCTGAAAAATGTCGTCTGTCTTGTCGAGCGCCAAAATTCCCAACTAAACATGAATAAATACTAATTATACACTTCCCATTCTTACACTTTGGCGTCATAAGTTTTTTTCTTGAGAGTTTTGGGTTTCTAAATGAATCATCTGAATGAAGTACATGAGGCGTATAGCTTCCTGTCATCAACTTTGATGGTATTAAGACTTGCATAGTTTCTAGATGATCTTAAATTCCGAGTGTTATGGAAAGTGTGTGTTAGGGGCGTGGCAAGGAATTTTCCATCGTTTGGTGGCCCGGGGATCTTGACCTCTTTGGAAGCCCTTGCATTTTGCGTAATATTAACTTTTAATACAAAAAAAACCCCACTCATTTGGGGGTCCCCCTCAAGTGTGGGCCCGGGGGATTTTCAAATTATCCCCCTCCTACCCCCACCCTAGCAACGCCACTGGTGTGTGTGTGTGTGTTTCTATGGTGATGGTGGGAAGAGGTTGTCCATTGGTTGTGAATGATGCAACATAGGTGGCATTGTCATTAGTTGGTCTTAGATAAAGGATACGACTCCAGAACTGAAGACTAAATGGTTGTGTTGTGTTATTGTAGTAAGTTATATTTTGTTAAGGAAAACATAACTAAAGTCTACTAAATGAATTTCATTAGACCACAATTAGATTTTGTTTATGTTGTAAATAAAGTGTCATTTAGTTTTTTTTTCACAAAAGAAAGAATTCAAGATATTTAAAGTTTTATTAGTTAAGATATATTACGACTACAACGGTTTAGTTTTCTACCAGGAGTTTGGTGCTACAAGTCAACGACCTGTTACAGCACCACTTAAAACTCAAGCTTGTAATCATCGAAAAATGGTTTTACACTTTTCCAAACAAAAATGTTTGTCAGAATGAAAATTTGAATGAAAAATATGAGTGCCAAGAAAAAGTTGTATGGACGACACCTAACCAATGGACATAATTATTCAAAGACTCATTTAGAAAAACAGATTGTCGAGTCACAGTCTCGTAAAGTTCTGAAAAAGTTAGAAGTATCAATGATTCCCCTCCCCCAGAGGAAATACCTGCCTGCAGATAATGCAGTTAGGTTTTATGTAAGAGTTCTTGTGACAGACCTGGTTTATAAAAAAAAATATTGTTTTTACCTATCGAATTGTTTATATCGCATCTATATATATATAATTCTCTTCTTCCCTCAAGACTTTTGTCGAGTAGAAAAAAGTAAAGAAAAGATCACTCTGCGGATGGTCCACGAGTTAACAAGAGGTGGGGGGGGGGACACAGTCACCAAATTTTTGTTATTTCTACCTCACGTTAAAAACGGGGGGGGGGGGGGGATAATCTACTCTGTAGTAACTATCGAGGCGACAGAACACGCTCAATACTTTGAACACAATGGAAAGATAACTCTTTTATTTTTGCATAAGAGTTTTCCTAGGTAATTTAAGAGGCGAAAATAAATGACAATTTTAGTCTATATATTTCAAGAGATTTGTATGAATTTTCAAAAGATTTTAATACTTTTCTGATATTTCCAGGACTTTTTCGTAAATTTGGCAATTTCAGGAGATTTCCAGGACGCCATGTTAAATCGACTGGAGACCGCGGGAAATCTGTTATAAGTTATAAAATGGTTTAATTTAATAATATATACACCTAAAATTAGCGCGGGTCCTATAAAAGTGCGGGGCCCACCTCGGTCGCATAGGTTGCAGTGGCCTAAGGCTGGCCCTGCAAAATAGCGGCGTATGCTACACCGCCGGTCGACTGGTAATTTATATTTTGAAAAAGCCATCATAATTGTTAGCAAATGAACAATATAAATGAACTCAACTCTACATAATACAATAACAATATATTTAAATTTTACACATGTCAAGAATAATATTCTAGTTCCAATTATCAATTGTGTGACACTAATGCTTGTTCTTTTCGTTTCTTAAGATCAACTGGCGCCCTGTGGTCTGGGGCCTTGGTATGCAGATGGTACTTGGACTGTTTGTACTCAGGACGTCCGTCGGGGCTCAGGCATTTCGCTTCATTGGTCATCAGTTTGAAATATTTCTAAACTACGTTTTGGCTGGGGTGACCTTTGTCTTCGGGGAAAAGTACGAAGATTTTTTCTTCGTTTTCAAGGTAAATTCTGTTTTTTTTTATTTATATATATATATATAGCTTAACAAAGATGAATATAAACTGTGTATAAACTCGAAGCTACTAGAAAACGATGTGTGAGGAAAAAATTCGGATTACGTGTCTTTGCAATCTTCACGCGTACATCAGGAGACATTAGTATTAAAGTTATGCATATTACAGCTCTATCTCTAATTCGCAAAAATCTTGGAAGACAACAGCCACCCGCTCCATCATAACTACGCGACGTCTTCGCGAAGTGGACGACTTCCGTCAATCAAGACAAACAACAGAGCAGTAAAAAAAAACCTCGTTCGTAACTTAACCGGTCAGACTTTTATCAACGCCACCCTTCTATCTGGAAACATGAAAAGGACCAGAGTGCCTGTGTGTAGTCGCTAAATGAATTCTTTATGTTGTGTCTGTTTTATTTATGTGTATATTTCTCTTGTGTTGTCTGCATATGAGACAAGAATCCTTGGAATCACAACAAATTTCCATAAGGATCAATAAAGCAGTCTTAGTCTTTATAGTGTATTTGGGAAAAAAAATCTTTCGGCGCTATGGACACGTTTCGAGCAGCTCAGATTAAACAAGAGTTGAGTTAAAATTTTGAACACACGTTCTCACTTTAAAAGTATAGTCTTAAGTTCTGTGGCCTACTACAGTCGAGAAGCGACTATAGATCCTCCTAGAAATTACATGAAAGTCTGGAAAAAAAGTCGCCCAGACAACTGTTCCCTCTTCTCAAAGCAGCTGATTCAGCGTTTACTTACAACTATATTTATATATAAATGTAAATTGAAATTGGGTTATTTAAGTAAAATAAAATTCCCCTTTCAGACCTTGTGGTCTATAGGGCAGATGATGTATAGGTCATCTGTTTTATGTGGCCAGCACAACGACCAATTCCCTTTACTTTTCCCCAACTGATGTCAGGTACTCATTAGAGCTGAATAGACTCAAAGGCGCCCAAAGATTACGAAATCAGAGGACAAGCGCTTTACTGCTCAGCCACCGCGCCTGCTGCGTTATTGAAGGTCTTAAAATAATTATTCTATTTTATTCTTGATAAGTCTTATGAAGTTATACAGACAGAACGATACGAATACAACTTTTAAAGCTATGCTTAAATTGATGGGAAAAAACGGCCAATGGTGTCGTTTTGACCTAGCCACACAGAAGAATGATGATCACAACTACAGTGTCAACTGTAACTAATTAATTCTATTTGTCCACCTGCAATACACCTGACCTGGCTGACAAACGAACATATGTGTCCGTTGGTCTGGACATTAGTGCGTGCTGACATTCTAGAGTCCTTTCTTTTTTTGTCCTTCCTTTCAACCCGAGAGCAAGTAGACCTGATGCCATCTATTTGTATAGATTAAAAAATGAAACAAAATGAAAAATATGCAATTTTAAGGAAGCTGAATTGAAAACCACTTTTGCCAACTAATTATAAAAAAAAAGTTATTTAAAAAAATTAGACACATCTAGTAGAGATATCAACAGGCAGAAGATGTTCGTATCAAATCTTCATCAGTACCGCAAGTTCACTGCCCATTACAAAAAAAAAACGAAAAAAAAAAAAAAAAAAGTGTCAAGTCAACTCCTCCATAGTGAAATCTGTAATGCTCCTAACAGATTCTTAGATAATTTGATTCCGCTGTTTTAAAAAGTGTCCGACAATTATCAAGTTAATTTAGTTTATTTTGTAGACCAGAATATGTGTATGATGTGCGGAGCCCGCATCAAGCTTGGGGGTAGGGTCGATAGGTTTTGCTGGATCCGTTCTTATTAACTGAATAGTCAATATTGAAATAGTGCATATTGGTATATTGATTGGACTTTTTAGAAGCTGCAGGTAAGTTTTAGGATTTTCAGCAAATGTTTTGTGAATTCCTTTGCAAAAACGTTTTCAATCTTAAATAGTTTAATATACATCGTTTTGTTCGGCAAGTTAAAACTAATACAAACCCTAACCCTAGTATTTCTTTTCAATTACTATCACAACTTTAATTTAAGTTGATGCCAACCCTGATCTTCATAAGCTCAGCGATGTCCATACTTTATCATTTTGGCGCCATGCAATGGATCATCGACTGCATAGCTTACGTCATGTCTGTCACCATGGGAACGACTGCTGCTGAGAGTACAAGCACTGCGGCGTGCATTTTCTTAGGACAGGTAATTTCAGAGAGTGTGGACTACTTTTGTAGCGATGTAATCCTGTTTCTATCATTGCATGAATTTAGTTGCTAATTCCAAACAGCAAAGCATTGTGAAATCAGATTTACATTAGCTGTTCTTGTTATAATATCTAAACGTGACAGACAAGACAGAGAAACTACACAAAACTAATAGCTTAAGGGGGACGATACGATTCGTGTATGTTCTCCTCTTCTTAGATGTACGAATATGTATGTGTATGTGTGTGGAGGGGGAGGGGGGTGAGTCGCAACATAACATCGAATCTATCTCATTTCATGTAAATATTCAATGGAGAAAGAATTTATTTACATATTGAATTCTTCGTCTCACAAATGCTCTTTCTTTCCTAGTGCCATTAGAGCATGGAATGGGTTGCCTGAGCTAGCCAGGAAAACCAGTGACTTGGCAGAATTTAAGCAATTGGTTAATATGCATGACTAAATGCATGAGGCGTAGGACGTAATCATCTTCTTTTTTTTTGAAGTAACTTCTGTATTATAAAAGAAGAAGAAGAAGCTTGTATCAACTGACTGTGTATGTCTGGTACACATTGTATCAACTGACTGTGTATGTCTGGTACACATT
>JADKLZ010013865.1:12842-29757 GCA_021533235.1 Biomphalaria straminea | reverse complement strand
CGGTCTTTGGTGTGATGTGACCCCCCACCCCTCCCAAAAAAAAAAAAGCATAGTCCTCGTCTGGCATATTTTGTCGGTTATAGACCAGGCAATAGCGTGGTACATCGTTGGAACGTCCGTTTGGATAATACTAACTCCGGTTGGCTTTCAAATATATTTTCTAGCGATCATACCATGTATCTGGTAAGGGTGAAAGAAAGGTTCACCAATGAGTCCCATCCGCCAAACTTTTCCCTGCAGGGATCATACGAGTGGGGACGCCCTCCTTTAGCTAGATGCAGTACATTATAGGAACACGGTGGAATCCCCTCGCGGGCTCAATCTTCGGCCCCTACAACGTGAAAACAGAGAGATTAAATGATCATCTACCTATAGGGGGGCCTCCTGACAAAAAGTGAAAAGCCACGAATATAAATAAACAGAAAAATGCTTTATTATGTAGATCTATGTACACTCGCATGTCAAACATAAAAAAAACAACATTTAACAGCTGCAACATCAAACTAGATAGATTCACTAAATGTTAACTAGAATAAATTAATTCCTTTTTTCCCACAGGATAAGTATAAACTTGAATGTTAACTAGAATAAATTAATTCCTTTTTTTCCCACAGGATAAGTATAAACTTGAATCAGAGTTAGAGACGTTGATCAAAAAATATGACACAGAGATGGGAAACAAGATGGTGAGTATCTTAATGCTGACATGGATGATATATATATATATATATATATATATATATATATATATATATATATATATATTTACCATGAATAAATACTCTGACTTGAAAATGCAAAAAACATGCATACATGTAAATGGTATCATTTTAAGTAGTGATCAAAGAGCATCTGGTACAAAGACAATTTATAGAACTGGCCCTACTGCTTACAATAAATATTTGATACGTTCCAATCCAATTTTATGGTTGCTTTCTCATATCTGATAGTGTAGACTCTGAAGGTTATATGGTTTGTAAATGACAAGATAATTTTTCTTGGTCCAAACAAATGGAATTTTATTTGACCATCTCAGCTTAACTACTGTGACAATAACAATATAGATGCAAATACGAACATAATTCACGCACGAAACACATACACATTCGCAACCAGCGCTTTATGAATTAGACTTCTTTGCAATTCTCGATGACGACAAATGACATTGTTACACTCTGACCGAAAGTGGGATAAAGGAGTTTTTAGATCTTTCTGTTTTAGTACTAATTTAAAAGAGGCAACCATTTTGGTTTAGATTTGATGTAACAGCGGATTATTGGGTAAAGGTTGTATTTAAGAATCGTCTGGGTTTTGGGTAATGCATCTTTCATGAAAAAGTTCTTCGAGATAACATATTTCAAAAGAATATAACGCAGACAATTTTATTTCAGTTGTTCCAATGATATATTAAATATATAACTTGTAAATTATTTAATAATATCAGTTATACTTTTATTTAGATTAGAAAAATTTATATAGGCCTATAAATAATCATTTTAGTTCCATTGTAGTTATTCGGCTACGAAATAGAGTATATATATATATATGTATATGCATTCTATAGAAAGCCCAATTTCGCACTTTGACGGTACACTATATTCTAAACCATTCAGGATGAGTTCGAGAAGCTGGAGATTATCTACTATGAAGAGAAGAAGATTCTGGCCGACACGGAGGACAGGTTCGCTGAGCTGGAGAAAGAGTACATGACCCTGATGGACGAGAGGCTGATGGCCAGGAGGAGGCAGGAGTGGAACCTGAGGGAGGACAAGAGATTCCTGACGCAGGTGGTCACCATCCAGTCCTTCTGGAGGAGCTACATCGTCAGGAAAGCGATCCAGAAAGAACTGAAGCGTCTGGCCAAGGAGGAGAAGAAGAAAGAGAAGCTCCAGAAGTTGCTGGAGAAGAAAAAGCAAGCGGCCAAATCACCCACGGAGCCCTAAAGTGGTGGACATGTGGAGGGGGGGTTATTTTATTTTTCGTTTTTTTTAAGGTTGAAAACACACACAAAAAAATATTTTGGACAGAATTTACTTTACATTTGTTTGCAGTCCTTCAACTTCATTCTATTAATCATTACAAGACAGAGAAGACAAAACTGTTTTATTATGACTTGAATTCAGTAGAATTATAAAAGCCAAATCAAGCAATCTCACTGAAAAGACTATAGACTTAAAAAAAAAACAATATCACAAACAGTTGTTTTTTGTTGATTGATTTGACAGTTAAATAAGAAAATGACATTACGTAAAAATTAAAAACATATAGAGATGTACAAACATTGCGAACTATGCCACAGAAGATGTTAAGGTGGCGCGGTAGCTGAGTGGCAAAGTGCCTGGCCTCCGAACTGGAGTCCCGGGTTCGAATCCCGGTGAAGACTTAGATTTTTTTAAATTTCGGGATCCTTGGTCGCATCTGAGACCACTTAGCTGTAATGGGTACCTGACATCAGTTGGGAAAAAGAAAAAATAGGCGGTTGGACGTTGTGCTGGCCACATGAAACTCTCGTAAACCGTAGGTAACAGAAACAGATGACCCCTACATCTACTGCCCTTTAGATTACAAGGTCTTAAAGGAGAACCTTGTGCTTTAAAATGTAATCATGTATGATTGAGAACTAGTGATCAAGAGGATGACCATTTTCTGGATGTTAAGCTTTGCGAATAGTCGACGTTCTTTGGTTATGGTTTCCTTTGGAACTCTCCCCATCTGACCTGCACTGGCCTGAGACCGTTGACACTGCACTTGTTATGCTTCTAACACTAAACTTGTTATGTCCCATACACTGCACTGGTAATGTCCCTTACATTGCACTTGTTATGTCCCTTAAACTGCACCTGTTTTGTCCCATATACTGCACTTGTTACGTCCCTTACACTGCACTTGTTATGTCCCTTAAATTGCACTTGTTATGCCCCTTACACTGCACCTGTTTTGTCCCTTATACTGCACTTGTTACGTCCCTTAGGCGACTTCGCGAGAGCTCTGAATTTGAATTTTTTTTTTTTTTGTTCTGTTGACTATAGTTATGTTTCTCCAGTGTTTACATGTTGAATGTGATCTGAACATGTTGAATGTGATCTGAACATGTTGAATGTGATCGGAACTTGTTGAATGTGATCTGAACCTGTTGAATGTGATCTGAACATGTTGAATGTGATCTGAACATGTTGAATGTGATCTGAACCTCTTGAATGTGATCTGAACCTCTTGAATGTGATCTGAATGAATATTGTAATTATTCAGCGTTCATCTTTTTGCTATCTGTTATCGTATACAGTTTATTCATAACATGTCTATGTCACAGAACGAAATGAGTTCAACGTTTACACATGAATAGTTTCAAATTCATTAAATTTACACGCAGATGATATTTATCTTCCATATTTATTACAAATGTATTTATTTGTTTATATATAAATTTTGTTTACACAAGTGTTTATAATTTGGCTGAGAAAGTTGGTAGGTTTTTCATTTGACATAATGTAAAATGTTTGTCTTTAAGTCTTTCAGAAGCAGCTACTCTACCTGAAGCGCGGTGGCTGAGTGGTAAAGAGCTTGGTTCGAACCCTGGGATTTTTAATTTAGGGATCCTTAGGGCGCCTCCGAGTCTGAAAGGGGAAATAATTTTTTACTCCACTCCGACAACGCAATATCGGTTAATGCCCCTGCCCCCCCAACTAGTAAATATTATGTCATGTTTAGATTCTGTATCCCAAGTATTTGCAGTCGTCTCTAAAATTAACTCTTTCTCTCCGTAATTATTTTTTCTCACGATTCTAGGAATTTCTTCATTTTGCTTAATACTATTTCACTACCCTTTATGATTAAAGTTCAATAGCTTTGTCGTTTATTATCAGAAAATATATTATTTGGTATAGTGTTAAAGCGGACTGCATGCTCTTTTAATTTAATAGAAAGTAAAGTTTTTAGAATTGAAAATTAATTTAATTTAATGATGTCAAATCAACGATGGTATCGTCAGTTAGGAGAGAAATAGTTATAAAAATGTAGGTTTTAATGTTGAGCAAAGCATTCTTAGTATTGTTTATATTCTCAGTGTTTGTAACGAAGCCATGGACTTATTACACGAATAATATATGGCAGAGTTGATATTTGTTGGGATCTAAATTCAGAGACTAGAAAATTGGGATGTATATAATATTAGCTAGGAAATCCAACGATCCGGCAGAGTTTAAGTCATTGATTAACACACATGACTAGATTGACCCAGGGTCACGTGTAGGACGTCATCATCTTCTTTTTGAAGTAACGTCTGATTTTTATAAGATTTTTTTAAATTATAGATTTGCGTACCCATTTTTGTCTGTTATACTTGTTTTGTTATACTTATATATTTAATATATTTATAAAATGCACATGTATATTTCAAAAATATAGTTTTTTTTTTTTTTGTTTTGTCTGAAGTGACTATAAGACAGGAATAAAAGGTTCAATATTGAACACCTAAAATTGTCTTCTATTTTATCTTGTAAATGAATATTGAATCCATTGAATAAATGGATAGGAATGACAGTGAATAAATAATTAGTGGAGCTAGTGATTAATATCGTTCCCTTAGACCCCGTGGTCTATGCGAGACGTCAAAGCTTCGCCAAATCTCCGCAATTCACTGGACTTATCCTGCCAACGACGCTGCCCACGGCAAATCAGCTCTGCCCGCAGCAAACTTGTGCCCGCGGTAGCCGGCCACCCGCCCTACTGTGCTCACTACAGATATAGGGACTGGATTGAGACTCCACAAGAACTGAATCACCGGCGACCCTCTACCCTCTAGAGCGCCACCTCCAGCTGCAAGACCTCAAGCCAGGACACAGCCAGCTGCTGCATCAGTAGGACAACCAGCTAAGTGCAGAGCACACAAGTGACACACACTCTCTCATTAAGTGATTAGTATGATTATACAATGTAGCTGAAGAGATAGATGCAAATCCCCTTACCCCTTTCTTATTTTATTCTACATTGTAGGCCCAGTATTTATGTGAATAAATATTCTTTAATTTTTCATTATTGATATCTTTCTCCATTGTTTGTCTCGTTGCGTGTCTGCTCCCGATTTATCTCTAATGGGCCTTGTGTATGACGTGTGTGAACGGCTTGTTTAACGTCTAGGGCTAGGGGATGATTATTTAGACTTTGTCACACACTGGCCCATAACAAGGACTCAAAAAACAAAAAAACAAACTATGGCTCTATGTCTACTACCCTATCTCTTAGTCTCTTATTTGATTCAAGGTTTATTTACAAATATCTAGATCCACATGTTAAACTACATATGTATAGAAGACCATTGTTCCTTCCTTTCGATGAAATGTCTAGTCAAGTCTGATGATCATGAATCGTCCATGAAGCACATTCGACGCAATATTAATTATTTTTTTTTTGTTGTTGTTGTTTTAGAAATAGTTCCATTAAGGTTTTTACCTCATAGTGCATTCTTCAATCTTAACTTTTAAGTTTTTGTATCTCATTTAGGGCCACCCTATTCATTTTATCTAGGGCCTCCAGTTACTTAAAGCCGGCCCTGTCGTGAAGGAATAGTTGGTGAACATATTGTCGTGAACATTTTGTCGGTGTTCCAGTTTTTCATGATCATTGCGATCGTTCGACAACACACCCTTTTCAGTGTCGTCACCTGCCGTCAAAAACGTATAATGTATTGGACTAGTCACCTGAACCCTACAGCATAATAAATGAGAACGCAAGAAAAAGAAGTCCCCTGGCGTAATAATTTTGATTTGTGAAAAAAAAACAAAAAACGTCTGAAACTTACAAGACGAATAGGATAAAATTAGAACGTGTCTCTGAACCAAACCAAAAATGTTAGTCTCGCTACTTGATGCAAAGTTGCAAAACCATGATCGATCGTCATCTAGAAATAATATATCGCACAGTGACGACATTTGTCACGTGGTCTGCAATTAGGCATTCTATTTTTAAAACAGGGAAGAGAATAATAGATGAAAGCAAGGGAGACGAGAATTGAATCATATTTTCTCTTGATTGAGAACAGATTAATTGATCCATGGCTACTTGTAGCTGTAATCACATTAGCTTAAAAACAAAACTGTCAGTGAGCAGGAAGGACGGTTTTGGGTCTTCTACCTGCTTTGAGATCTAACCCATTATATGTTATATTTATAGAAAGTAACCCATATTTGTAGTTTCCAATTTCCAAGTCGCCAAAATGTTCATTATGCCTAAGGACCAGCACGCGCTAATACGTCGGAGAAACCTATCTGCTCTTATAAATTAGAGACTTCCCGTCAAAGAAGAAGATAATCCCCAATCCTTTTAAGTTCATTGCTTCAAGGTAGCAACTGCAAATGAAAATTCTTTTCCTTTTTGTTTTGTATCTAGTTTTATCATTCTTATTACCTGTGACAGGTTTTGTAGCCGATAGGCCTAAATTTTTTTTTGAATTACCCAGTGCTTTCATGTCCTATCTCTTTTGTTGTGGGGGGGGGATCTGGGAGAAGGTCTCCATGCTGTCTTTCCGTGCTGCTGCTCATCAAACAAAACTCAAGTCAGGATTCGAACTTGTTAATTGCAGCAGACGACATTCGTTCTGATCTTGCACAAACTGCCCTAAGAGTTCCTGATCTGTTGAAACAGAAACAATGTATGTTTTCGCAATGACGATGGCCACTTTTTTGTGTGTGTTCACAATGTGTCGCTATAATTCTGTAGCAATACAGAAGATATTTTAATTAAAATTGAATACACAATTTAACACACAAAAGCACATACTTATTTGTCCACTATCTGTAAAATATCATTTGTTTCATCTATTCAGATGTCAAGAAAAATACAACAAACGAACAAAACATTTGTGGATTATAGATTCCGTTTCTATTCTCTTGTCCTCTCTTAAGATTCTGAGCTTGGCTGAGTGGTATAACGCTTGGCTTGCGAACCTGGAGGTAGTGGATTAGAGCTGGGTTTACCATGATCCGCCAGGCTTGTCACAAACGTTAAAAACATGAATATAGGCTAATGAACGTGCAATAGAAAAGTAAATAAACGCAAGTCTTACAGGTAAAATTTCTTTTAATTTTAACACATCTATAAACAGAAATTGGAGGCACTGTAGCTGGGCGGTAAAGCACTTAGCTTTCAAACCGGGGTTCCCGGGTTCGAATACTAGTGAAGACTGGGATTTTTTTTAATTTTGAGATCTCTGGGCACCCAGCTCTAAGGGGTACCTGGTATTAGTTGGGAAAAAGTGTTGGCCAAATGACACCCTCGTTAACTACGGGTCACAGAAACATGATCTTTACGTCATCAGCTCTATGGTCTGAATGAAAAACTTCACTTGCATTGCATAAGCAGAAATATTTAGTGTTTCGTAACTAAGCATACAGCTTTGGCAAATCATATCAGGTATTAACATTATTATTATTATTTTAAACAGCAAAAAAAAAAAAAAGAAAGATGATTCTATGGTTGGGGCCCAGTTGGGGGTCGCCGCATAGTGGGCAATTGCAAAAAAAAAAAAAGAGGGTCGCAGAACTAAAAAAGGGTTTTTCCCCTTTATCTATTCCACATGAAAATTTCACTTCAAGATGATTCCATAGTAAATACAGACTTCCTTGCTCAATGTGACCATTTCTGTTACTAGTAAAATGTACCTTTTTTAGTTCTTCAAATCTATTGGGCAAATGATGTAAAGGTCATCTGTTTCTTTGGCCAACGGTTAACGAGAGTGTCA
This sequence comes from Biomphalaria straminea, assembly GCA_021533235.1. Classification (NCBI taxonomy): domain Eukaryota; kingdom Metazoa; phylum Mollusca; class Gastropoda; family Planorbidae; genus Biomphalaria; species Biomphalaria straminea. The sequence continues at coordinate 22,022 of JADKLZ010013865.1, read as the reverse complement.
AGTGGCCAGCACAACGACCAACCGCCTTTACTTTTCCCCAAACTAATGTCAGGTACCCATTAGGGCTGGGTGGATACATGGGCGTCCTAAACATTTTGAAATTCAAAATTCCAGCCTTCACTGAGATGTGAACCCGAGACCTCATTGTTTGGAAACCAAGCGATTGGCTAGGCAGCCACCAAGCCTCCCCTCTATTAAAAGTTAGAAAGAAAAAAAAAAAGAAGCCTGAATGTTAACTTTTAAATTTTCTTTCACTCGGCCTACAAATCTCTTTCTCCACACTCTCTGTCTCTCTAACTGTTACACACACACACACACATACACACACACTTACACACACAGAGAGAGAGAGAGAGAGAGAGAGAGAGCAGAGCAGAGCAGTAGACATCTGATAGCCTACAATCGAAACTCTTAAAAGTCATTACTAACCTATTTATCTTTTTGTGAAGTTTTTATGACTTTGCCGTAGCGCTAACAACGTATAAGCTTGTCTCCGGTGTGTCAATGTAAACATGGATATATATTTTAAATAATCTTTTCTTTAAGCTATGGATCACACAGTTCTCTCTTTTAGGCTTCGGAACTCGAAATATGTGCAGGCAGTAAGAGGGCCTTTACAATGTGAGATAAAAAGGTTAGTAACACCAACACTAATGGGAGAATATGCTTACCTATGTGCTATCTTGCTTTCTTTTTGATCCCCGTCTCAACAGGTCTTGGAAACAAAACATTCATGGTGACATGTCTCTGTGGCATTATACGTCTCGAGAGACGATCTTTTCCCCTTGCAAGCTCTTGTGAGAATAAAGAGGCGATCCTTGATACACAGCTGCGATCGCAGGTTGGGCATATGTAGTCACCAGGCGCCGTTGCATTTTCACCCTTCTTTCTGCTTCTGTTGTGTATGGCATCTGCAAACATGTTTGCACTACGCAAACAACAATGTTTCTGTCCAGGGCTTTTGCAAGAGAGGATTTGAGCCTCTCAAGGTACTCACTTGGATGGAGTTTGATGATGATTATGATGATGATTAACAATACGTGTGTTACATTACATATTGTGCTGTTGACTCTCAGAGGTATCAGTGTCCAAAAGTTATTAGCCCACAGTATGAAGTCCATATGAGTTAAGACAATAGCTTTGTCCACACGAGATGAGGGAAAATGTACAGGTCGCAAATGGGTCTGTATATTCAAACGAAACACTCTACTCATCCAAAGAACAAAGGAGCATCCCATTGAAGTAGATATCCTTCAGAGACGCTGGAGACGGGTATGTTACACCCTTCGCAAGCTTGCATCCAATATAACAAGACAAGCCCTAACCTGGATCCCTCAAGGAAAGAGGGGACGGCCCAGGAATACATGGCGCAGCGATCTGGAAGCAGATGCCAAGCAGACATGGGGACAGTTGGAGAGACTCGCCCAGAACAGAAACGCCTGGAGGAACCTGGTTGGTTGCCTATGCCTAAGAATGGGACCACCGAGATGAGATGATAGACATTCACTACAAATACTAAATGACAAAATGTTTGCGAATATCTTTCTGCAAATTTAATTGGACCTTTTACTTTGGGCGTTTTTTTTTTTAGGGCTTCGAGCAAAGAGAGATACAATATCTTTTGCCTGGCAGCGATTTTTGTGGTGGCGGGGGTGAGTCGGGGGCCTCTATAAAGACAAACATTAGATGTTGCATGTTACTATTGTTACTTGTGTAGGCTACTTTTATAGGTTAAATGCATATCCTGTTATTGATTTTTCTATATTATATTTCCGGATCCAGTATTCTAGCCCTAGACTACTGTCTTTTAATATTGCCACGTTTGGAACTCTATCCCCAAACTAGAGTTATACATTGGCGTATCTACAATTTTTTTTTCGGGGTAGTGATTAGAAATTTTCCTTATTAAAAACAATATTATTCATTAATAAAAAAGAGTGAAGTAATTGCTCTTATACACATAACTAAGTTTTAATGAAGGAGGAATAGTCTTTAAAAAGAAAGTTATTTCTTAAGGTTTTTCAGTAATTCGTGCAGTGGGGTGCCTTACAGGGGACTATGTTAGTCCCCCCAAAAAAGTCTCAAATAATCTGCATTAGTTGTAGAGACCCACTTAAGATGAAAAGACGCAATTATTATTTTGTTTCTATGTCTGTTGGGCTGTCACATTTAGATAGAATAAGAATAGCTATTGAAAAGCTAATTTCTCCTTTCGTCAAAGAAAAATGAAATATAAAATTATAAATTATTGAGATGCTCAATTTATTGTTAAGTGAAAAATAACGCCAAGTTTTTTTTATTCTTTGGAATGTTTTCTTTCTTTAGTCGAGTACTTTACCATGCATATGGCACTGGTACCATGGCTGTAAAACTCTTGGCATCCGCACCAAGGTGTCTTGGGTTAGTGATCGAGTCTAGTTGAAGTCTGTGATTTTGAGATCGTTTCGAGTCCACCCTGGCTGCCTGGTCGAGCGGTTTGCACGCTGGACTGTCGTATCGATTTACCGATGGTCCCGGGTTCAAACCCTGCCCGCTCCTATCCCCCGTCGTCCTGCGGGAGGTTTGGACTAGGAAATATAGGAATATACTTGAAAAAACTTGACAACCAACAAGTGTAAAATAAAACTTCAAATTCAAAATTTTTATTATCTTATATTTATTTAATACTGAAACACAAAAAGTTAGCAATAATTAAATTGCAAAGCAGGCCTTTTAAAAAAGTAGAGCTTTATTTATTTTGGCCCAAATCAAAGTTTCAGCGTTATTTTCCGAGAGATTGTGACGATGGTCAGTAATTATTTTTCATCCAACTGAATTAATTCTTTCTGAAGAATAATTTGTTGCCTGACTTGCAAGCAAATTCCTAGCTGCTCTGGCCAAAAGTAGAAAAATATTAATACTTTCTTTCCAAAACTGAAGAGGATCACTGTTTCGATCTACAACTGCTTGCTTTGAATACAAACTGACTTCATCCTTAATTTGCTCAGAAATGGTGGAAATTTTGTTGATTCTGGTATCTCCTTGAGCAATCTGCACTTTCTTGAACATTGAATCCATAAGGCTTCCTCTATTCCTGTCTTGAACAAGACTTTCACGTGGCAATTCATCAGAATTCATCAGATTGTTCAATGAATAAAATATTCAGACAATTTGTTTAAGAACTAATATAAAGTATTTTCGGAAATTCCGAATCGAAAGCAAGAAAAATCTTGTTTGAGTAACTGTAGAACTTTCAGCTGATACTGGTTTCAGAAGCTGCTTTATAAACCAGTTAAGTAACATTTTACACACCAAAGAACACACCAAAACCGAGATTGAATTATCCACAAAAAGCATTACTTTTTTTGGAAAATATTCGAAGATTCGAAAATTTAAAAATAATTTCGAATCGAATTCGAATATTCTTTTTATATTCGAATTCGAATCGAATATCGATTATTCGCAGGTCCCTAGAAATAACTATCTTCAACTCTGAAGGAATTTCCGAAACATGTAAAACAAACAAACCCTTCTCTAATGGGTACTTGAGATTTGTTTAAAAAAACGAAAATGCTGTCGGTGGCTGTGCTGGCCACATGACACCCTCGTCAACTATCAGCCATAAACACAGATAATAGAGCAGTGAGAGTCATAACAAATCAATATTCGCATTTGACTAGAGTAACACCTTTAGTAAAATCACTAAATTTAGAAAGCCTTCAGGACAGAAGACTCAAAAGTAAAGTAGCAATTATACATAAAACACTGAACCATAATCTTCAAATTCAAGAACAAAATTTAATAAAATACTCAGAAAGACACAAAGAAAAAGGCACATTTCTCGTCCCATATGCTAGGACAAATTTGTAGAAAAGCACCTTCTACCCTATCGCTATTAGAACATGGAATGGATTGCCTGAGCTAGCCAGGAAAACCAGTGAGTTGGCAGAATTTAAGTCATTGGTTAATATGTATGACTGAATGCATGACGCGTAGGACGTAATCATCTTCTTTTTCAAGTAACGTCTGTTTTGTATAAGATAAGATTTTTTATCTTTGCTATAGAAGTTCTGAAAAGAGTATTTTAATTTCTCTATCACAATCAAAATTTGTAAGTAGTAATCACTGATTTGTTAAAGAATGAAATATGGTTCTGACCCAGTTTAAGACAATGCCCAACCCTAAATATGAAAGTCAAATGAAAATCCTTCCAAAAAAACAGTTGATGGAGATATCATGTCATGCTGTAGACAGCTATGTGTGATGTGCATAAAGTCTCAGCAGTTATATGGCCGCCTCTTTCCTCTCTAAATCAACCCGGTTAGATAAGAAACGACTTGACCTCACACTTTCATGTCACAGGAATCTACTGGGTTTCTTTAACACATCGACTGGATTTCATACACACTTAGACACAAGTCAGTTACACACACATACACACGTGATAAGATGTGGCAATGTCAATTAGTGCTTTTTTTCCCTCATTGCATTCTAACAAAGCTTATATCAACTCACTTTGTCTCTTTGGTAAAATGTTTGTACACGCTTATTTCTCTCATACCAAATCTCGGATCCAGTTGAATTTTCGTACAATTAATTATTGCACCTGGTAAAACAAGAATCAATTTAAAAACAAAGCAATAAGTTAATTAACAATCGGTAATTAATTATTCTGCTTTGTATCAAACAAGAAAAAGAAATAGTACTTGATAGTCGTGGTGGTATAAATGCAATTAGCCCCCTTTCTACTTTATGTAGACTATTTGGTCGCTGTTAAAAAGTTTGAAAAAAAAAGCCCACTAGATAACCGTAAAACCTTCTATTTTGATAAGCACTTCGCTAGCACAGTGGTTAGTTTATTGGCCTGAGGCGCTTAACCTTCGAGTTCAAATTCAAGTCGTACAGCCAGTGGCGTTGCTAGGGTGGGGGAATGAGGGGGAGAATTTAAAAATCCCCCCGGGCCCCCACTTCAGGAGTGCCCCCAAATGAGTGTTTTTTACATTAAAAACGCAAAATGCAGGGACCCCCAAAGATGTCAAGCCCTCCGGGCCCCCAAATGATGAAAAAACGATAAAATGCATTTAAAAAGCCATTTTGATAACACCCTTCTCATACCCACCTTTTCCTTATCCAAAAAAAAAACCCCACCCCTCCCTCAAAACTCAAACTCCAAAATGGTCCAGACAAGTTATAGAATCATAGCAATGGTCCAGACAAGTTATAGAATCATAGCAATGGTCCAGACAAGTTTTAGAATCATAGCGCATCGATAAAAGCTAAAAGTATAAAACTGTGCTCAACAAAACCAATACAAAAATATTATCATTGTTTGTCTAGAGTCTAGATCTATTACAAACTTAATGACATGGCTGAACTAAACTACTTGATACAATTATGTTTAATATAAGATTTGTTTTAATCATTCTTTTTTGTGTTCTTCCTCCAATAAATTATCTTTTACTGTACACTTGAAGCCACAAAATGACACGCCTCTTACCAAGCGCCTCCTCTGAAAGTTATCGATATGATAAAGCCGAACATTGACCCTTGTATTATAAACCAGGTCTCTATTGCAGAAGAGTCTAGACTTGACGAAATCATGAACACAGGAATACAAACGATACTGAATTCGCGATGATAGCCTTTTGTTACACCGCAGTGTTATGGTTTTAACTGTTGTCATAGTAGCAAAAAGACTCGGCCTTCGTTTTTGGCGGATGTTTGCGTCACCAGAGAGTCATAGAAAGTTGCACGTGTCAGTGATGGATTTCGTCGTTTTACTTTGAAATTTTCTAACTTATTAGAACGGAGAGCGATTCAAGTGTAAGTCTTTTCCTAATTTGCCTTTAAAACGATTAAATGTTTAATATAATCTATCTATCTATCTATCTATCTATCTATCTATCTATCTATCTATCTGTCTGTCTGTCTGTCTGTCTGTCTGTCTGTCTGTCTATCTATCTATCACTCATTTTATGGAATGATCTATTTATATTAATCAAAGTTTTTAGTCAATAGGAAGATATTACAATCAGAATTACATTACGTATTGTATGGAAGCATCAGAAATGTTTTGAAATCTATTGGGATTCAGCTCAATTATCGTTTTCATTGACTGGGTTAAATGACAGTAGCTGATCCCAGTTTTGGAAAAGTAAGCATCGTTCTGCATCACTGGTGTTTAGTGTTTGTTTTAAAGTAATTGTTGATTTACACTGAAAACGGATTCACAATATTTAGAAGATTAAGTTATAGTTCTGAAAGCTTGTAGGACATTCTTTTCAAAGTATTTTCAAATTTTCTGAAACTATTCTTTGCGAGGCACGGTGGCTGAGCGGTTAAGCCCTTGGCTTTCGAACTGATGGTCCCGGGTCCAAATCCTGGTGAAGACTAAGATTTTTAATTTTGCTATCTTTAGGCGCCTGTGAGTCCCCCAGCTCTAATGGATACCTGATATTAGTAAAAGTGTTGGTTCTTGTACTGGCCACACGACACCCTCGTTAACCCTAGGCCACGGCAACAGATGACCTTTACATGATCTGCCCTATAGACCATAAGGTCCAAAAAGGGAACTTTACTTTTTAACTCTTTGTGTACATCTCTACTTATAAAAAATCTAAATAGGTATAGGCAAAAAAACAAAAAAAAACAAAGAAGAAAAATAAAAACCAAAAAAAAAAAAAATCAAAGCTAAAATAAAAAAAAAAAGATTTTCACATTACTCAATACAGTAGCACAGTGATGCCCAAACTACAGCCCGATGGCCACATCCGGCCCACGACTTGAATCTATCCGGCCCGCCGAAACGTCGGCACAAAGTCTAGAAAATCCATTGTCCAAAAAAAAAAAGTTAAAAAAATATCTTTCCCTATTTTAAGGTAAATGGATTGATAGCGATGGTAAGCCAATATATTTATTTTATAAACAAAGAGTGGCTCACATTAAACACCTTTAGGAAATCAAATACATAAATAAGGCGGCATTCTTGGTTTGAGACGCAATAGTTAAATTACACCTACAGAGGATGATTGATGATAATATTTACCTAAAATGAGAAGAAAATCAGTGGCTGTATGTCTATTTTCTGTTGCCGCTGACTAGTTTACCGACATCAAAATTTTGAGCGGTATAAAAAATTTTGGTATTTATTCGTGATAAAAACAACAGTTTTGAAATCAGAAAAGTAGTAGGCCTAGGTATTTGTAGCATGCATCCAATCGCCAGTGGCGAAACACTGACAAAAAAGTTTTAACCATCACAGAGAATCTTTTTCTCTTGGAGAAATTAGTGGAAGTGACTACTAATGGTGTCATAACTATGTTTGACAGCAGCCGGATATTTAAAAGTAGTTAAGGATAAACTTCTCGTGAATTAATGTAAAATACTAGATTTACGGGTTTGTAATAAAAATTGGTTTATTGTATAATTCCCTTTTTTTTTTTTCCTTTTTCGTCATGTGGCCCGCGACTCGAGTGTCGGATATTAAAATGGCCCGCCGTCCGAGTGAGGTTGAGCATCACTGCAGTAGCATATATTTCCCCTTTTCTATATGAAAGAAAAGTAACGAATTACCACTAATTTGTTAATTAACTCTTTCCCTCCTAACTGACGATACCATCGTTGATTTCACTAGAATATGGTAAATAATTACGGAGAGAAAGAGTTAATTAGTCGTTGGTTAAAATTTTGTTAGGCACAATGAATAACACACAAAGTTGTAACTTGATCCGATCACTGAACGTTGGAAATCAAACATATATAAAATGTTTCCAGACAGACAAAGTGAGTTGCTTAGTAAAAACGATTTCCCTATAGGATACTGCGGTTGTATTGCCTCTTTTTATGTTTAGTTTTAAAATTTTAAATACAGCACATGTCCAATTTTGTTGAACTATAGGTCAAATTGTTACATGATACTAAATTCGCATACATTACTTGGTAAAATTGCCATCTTATTAACTCAACTTAAAAGATATATTTTCATCTCAATACAAAGCTTGTCGTCAAAAAGTATTTGATTTAAAACACTCCACTATGATATTTATTTGACATTAAATAATTCTAATTAACCTTTTTCTTTGTATCCAACAGATTTCTGACGAATATAAAAAAAATACCTTAGTTGTAAGGAAATACAAAAAGAGATTTTTGAAATCCACGATATGCCCTAAGAGAAGCGGATAAAAATTCATGTAAAAATTGATAAAGTTTCACCGTAGAAATTTAGTGCTCTGACTACAACTTCTTTTTCCCCCTCAGATTTTCCCTAGCTAATCTTAGATCTTCACTAAGCTAATATTAATATTAATTAATATTTTTCCACTTACCAAAATTTAAATTTTACATTATTATTTATAAAAAAAAATCGTCCCACCTTAAAATTCTTTCACCTAGTTAACAACTTAACTCATAACAAATAGAGAATATACAACTATTTGATTTGCATTAGAACACATTATCTGATCAATTATTTTCTTCATTGATGTTCCAAACAAATTTGAAGATGATATAGGTTAGTGACATGGAGACATCTAAGGCAAAGACTCGCAATGGAGTCCTACCTTTAAATTACATCCGGCACGACATCCCTTTACAAGAGCAGCACAAGCCCATGGATTTGTATAGCGGGGCTGACATCACACAAACCGCGACACTCAGCGGCACGAACGACTTGAAAAAGACAACTCAGGAAACAGACTTCTCAGTGGCCGTAGTTGACATCGAGGTGCCTCCAGATGTGACGTCTCGGACGCCTCCAACCTCCTGGTGCTTGAAGCACAGAGAGACACTTAAACTTGTCGCTGTATGCGTCTCTATCCTCGGCTACTTCGCCTACTTTACGGCGGCATTGGTTCTTAATTTCCAACAAGCCATCCCTCTCCTTGTGTTGACTCTGCTCGCTGTTGTCATAGTAACAAAAAGACTCGGCCTTCGTTTTTGGCGGACGTTTGCGTCACGTGAAAGTAAGAGAAAGTGGTCACGTGTCAGTGATGGATTGCGTCGTTTTGGTTTGAAATTATCTAACTTATTGGAACGGAGAGCGGTTCAAGTGTAAGTCTTTTTTTTCCTTTAAAAAGAAAACATGTTTAATATACAAACTTGTAGAATATATGCATATACATAATCTATCTATCTATCTATCTATCTATCTATCTATCTATCTATCTATCTATCTATCTATCTATCTATCTATCTATCTAT
>JADKLZ010013865.1:0-12742 GCA_021533235.1 Biomphalaria straminea | reverse complement strand
GGGGGGGGGGGAGGGACGGAGGGGGAGCTTTTGAGAATCGGGTGTCCGAAATTTGTTTGTAAATACAGAAATTAATATATTTGATTGACAAATAGTGTCAAATACCTTACGTTTTTAAATATTTTTCCGAAAGAGAAGAAATGTTAAAGTTAGTTTTACATTTTAAAATGTAAATGTAGATTTGTTGCCGAATTATTTTACTTTCAAAAGAGATCAAACGTGCTTGCAGCAAAAACTAAGAATATTACTCTCTTTGTTGGCACGAACAAGGGCGTCCTTAGCGGGGCCCCGTGAGGATAAACTATATATACCGCACCACATCACTCTAACCGGCTAATCCATCTCTAACGCTGTAACAATAACAAGACAGCATGTCTGCCTTAACGCTGTGGGCCTTCCTTTTTGTTACAAAACATAGAACATTGCGTAGCCATTGTTGGCTTACTATTGGCCACGCTAAGTACTATATATACTGTATTGTAATTGTTCTGCATAAAGAAAATTCTTTCAACTTTAAAAAAAAAAAAAAAAAAATTACTCCCATGGCCATAACCTATTGGGAAAAAAACAAATAGACGGAAGCAACCGATGCAAATATTTTATTTCGTATACAAAACATCGACATACAATCGGATTGTATTAGGAAAATGTGTGGTGATCAAGTTTGTGAAAATAAAATCTCCGATTGCGGGGCCCCTCTCAAGCGCGGGGCCTGGGGCGGCTGTCCCACTTACCACTCCCTAAGGCCGCTACTGGCCACGAATACAACTGTATGATATACAGCGTACTCTTAATAATTATTATTCTTAATAATGCTAGAATTGTCCATTATTCGGGTTGACCAGGGTGGGGCTACAAAACAGCGTGATGCATTGGTTAAGCCTGTGATAACGCAGCCACAATAAGTGGCCGTCTGTCTGGCTAGCAAATTCGTCTGTTAGGCATAAATCCAAAAACAATATTGAATTGTTCAACTTTTTTTTTCCAAATTAACCCCAGAGATCCTTCCTATTCAAGTTATTATCACATCCTTCCTACTAAAGTTCTTAAACTGATATCTACTAGGAACTTTAACAATTCGACCACTTCTGGTTGTCTTGACTGGCACAACAGGTTCTCTAGACGTTGGTCTATAACTGTCTGTTTCGTTTGTTCTAACAGTTTACTGTTCTTTGCCTTCATCGGTATCATAGTACCCAAAGATATCGTGATCGAAACCCCTATTCAAAAAGCGTTGATTTCTTCGGTTTTGTTTTCCTATTGTTTGTTTATGATGTAAGATCTGGGTGAGGAATGTTTTTTTTTATGAGAACTACTTTCTGCCATGTTTGTCCTAGACGAACTCTCACTTTCTCTCCGTCAGAGTAATCTATAGGTAGTCTTGCTTTTGCATCGTATTTCACTTAGCTTTTCATATGTCGTTCGTTGAGTAGTGTCTCTGCATTTTCAGTTACCGATGGTTTCAATAGTTTTGGATCAGTTGGATTAATGTCCCTGAGTCTTCTACTCATCAGCAGTTGTGATGCTTATTGGAGTATTTCTATACTCGAGCATGCTTTCTGCTAAATGATGAGAAACGACGAAACTGATCACCCAATCCAACGAAAAAGCAAAAAAGGTAGTGAATACTATGGATTCCCTGTAATCAAAACAACCAGAAGAAAGAAAAGACTTTATGGGAAGTTGAGTTCTAATGTAGGACTGTCAATAGAACTGCAATTCAAACGTGTTGCGACAGAAGTGCTGGACAGATTTCAAATGGGGATGAAGGACAGATTTCAAAGGCTGGAAAAAATGGATACCTTTGGGTTTCTTCTTGAACCAAGACACCTGTTGGATGATGACACGCTTATGACAAACTGTGTTACTTTTTCTGTTTGTATGATGAAATAAATTGCAAATCGCTTGTTCAATGATGTCATTGATGTGCGAGCAGTTTTGATCAACAAACCAGTAATACGATCCACAATAGACATATTGCGGAAACGGGCTTCATATGGTAATAAAGTGTGCTCAAACCTTGCAACCTCATCCGAATACCGCTAACTCAAGCCACTTCCATTGCGTCATTCTCAAAGCTCAAGTTCATCAAAAACTATCCCAGGAGCACAATGACGCAAGAAAGGCTTATCATGGCTATAATGTCAATGAAGTCACAAATACTAGAAAGTATCGATGTAGATGATGTTATAGATGTCTTTGCTGCGCAGAATGCACGACGTGAAGCGATATGAATTGAGATTTGTTACTTGTGCATTATTTAGCTTATAAACAACGGTATTACTTATTAAAAGAGTCTTAATGATAATTTTTTTTTTGTTAAGCTTACTGATATACTGAACCAATTTGATCTTGGGCGTATATATTTTTTGCGTACATTATGTCCTGTAATATGTCGAATGGCAAAATGCAAGGGGCCCCCAAAGATGTCGATCCCCCCGGGCCCCCGAACCCCTAGCTACGCCCCTGTTCCAATCTCTTACTTTGTTACTTTACATTACGCGAGTTAATCATTGTATAGAATGCACAACTTCTAAAGAATACTTAGATCTAGAGGTCTACGTTAGGCAAAGTAACACAATTGTCTTATTTAGAGAGATATTTCTATATAAAATATAAATACATTACAAAATAATAAAAACATAAAAATACTTTAAAAAAAATTAGGCCCTATAGGCAGTGGCGTGACTAGGGTGGGTGTCAACCGGTGAGGTCAGTTTAGGGTGTCATCCCTTGAGTGTCTATTACAGTTTAAATTCAGTAGTTTGTTACAATTTAACTACAGTTCACCGTGCTTGCTTACTCATGTGAAACTCTGTACTCAGCCTTAATCTTTGGAATCCAAGACATTGACACTAATCTTACTTTTTTTCCCGTCATTTCAAACTTATCATAATTTTTATCAAAGTTAATGTCTCTAACGATTTCATTTTAATCAAATTTCCCGTTGTGAAAGTGCCGCTTGTTCCTTTGTCTCAAAAAATTAATAATCTTAATTTAAAAACCTTTTTCGTATTTCCATATAAAGTGCCGATGGTAAGAACCAGTTGAAGGCTTTCTTAAATGATTTAGAGATATTCTTTGTGGTCTTAGGGACATATGAATCATGCACTGTACTTTTTTATTTTCTTTTAGGATAACTTTTACTGCTTTTACACCTTTTCTCAATCATGATATTTCTGTTTGAATGTCGAATTTTGAAAAATCATCATATACGCCACTAACCAGAATTTAAATTTCTTTGTATCGTTTATTAAAAAACAAACGCCACCTTAAAATACAATACTTGGTAGGTGTTTTGAACTAAAGAATTTCTGGTTTCAAATTTACCTGCTTCATCAATGATTGCTTCCAGTAGGAGTTGAAGCCAGTGTTAAAAAACGATCTATGAACACAAGAATGAATCACTTTTTCTCATCTTAAATATTGATTTCTGCATCTTGTGATCGCTCGCCTGATATTGTCTTCTTATTTTTAATTTCTATTTCTTCTGAATCACAGTGTTCTTTTTTAGATAAGCCCAGGGGCATAGCTAGGAATTTTCCATCGTTCGGGGGCCCGGGAGCTTGACCTCTTTTGGGGCCCTTGCAATTCGCGTTCTGTTTAATTTTTAATGTAAAAAGCACTCATTTGGGGGCCCCTCAAGTGTGGGCCCAGGGGATTTTCGAATTATCCCCCCTCCTTTCCATACCCTAGCTACGCCACTGGATGAGCTTTTTAATTTATAACACTTAGCGTTTAAGTGTTCTGCCTCTGTTAAAGAAAAAAGTATGATATAACAATTTAAACAATGTGATAGAATTTCATTTAAATTATTAAGATATTTTAGTACAAAAAATAAAAGTAGAGAGATCCATTTATTAATTGTGAACAACATGTTCCAATAGTTAGCCACTGTCGTTTTTTTTTAATTGTCAGTTATTCCCAAAGGGCATTTTTATAATTTGGGTGTCACCCCACTGACGGGTCTCACCCCCCCCCCCCGGACCGCACCCCCGCACCCCCACCCCAGTGACGTCACTGCCTATACAATGTGTAATTGTATCAATTAGTTTGGACCAGTAATGTAGTTAAATATGTAATAGATCTAGACCAGTGATGCCCAAACTACGGCCCGCGGGCCAGATACGGCCCGCGAAGTGGTTCCATCCGGCCCGCCGAAACGACGGCACAAAAAGTAGAAAATCCCCTCTCCAAAAAGGTTATTTTACGTAGGGCCCAACGTTTTTTTTTTCTGATTGGTACAATGACCAATACCATTCTGTTTATGAAATGGGACTAGACGTATAACAGGAAAAGTGAACGGTTCCTTACGTTTTTTTGTAGAACATCATAATAAGCCAATAGATTTTATTAGTAAAAAAAAGTGTGGTTGGTTAAAAAAAACAACAACAAATAAATGTGGTAGCATTCTTGCCTTGAGCCGCGAATAAAATTTAAACCATGCCTAGAGATTGAATAGTTGTCGAAAAAAGATAAGAAACTGAGTCTGTGGTTAAGCTAGATATAATGTTGCTCACATTTTAAGTAGTGAAATAAAGTCATTTTTTTCTGAAGGACAGAAAAGAAGATAAAATTCAAGCATCTCACTAATGAATGTAAGTGTTAGATCCACGGATATTAGTTTTAGTTCCATTACATTACGTTTTTGTATCTTTTCGGTCATGTGGCCCGCGACACGAGTGTCGGAAATTAAAATGGCCCGCAGGTCGAATTAGTCTGGGCATCACTGATCTAGACCAATACCACACATCGTAGCGATTATTAATATATTTTACCATTGCTTTTGTTTAGCGCTATTTCATGCTTTTAGCTTTTTCAATACCCTACGACCCTATCACTTATCTGGACAAGTTGGCTAAATGGGGGGGGGGGGAGGAGAAAGGGATATCTGGGTGCATTTTACCGTAATTGTTTTTTAAAAGCATTTACAAAAAAAAGGGGGTACGACCTGAATTCGAACTCGCGACATACGCCTCTTCGGATCGAAGTGCTAACCACTCTGCTGGTGAGGTACTTGTATAACTTGCATTGTTATATATTGGTTGGTTCAATTTAAAGCTTCAACCTACAAAGGGGACTAATTCAGCTCCAGTCAAGTACAATATATTTCCCTTGTTCAAGATATCAAACAGAAAAATTAATTACCAATTAGTTAATAAACTAATTCAGCTCCAGTCAAGTATAATTTATTTCCCTTGTTCAAGATATCAAACAGAAAAAAAAAAATTACCAATTAGTTAATAAACTAATTAAGCTCCAGTCAAGTACAATTTATTTCCCTTGTTCAAGATATCAAACAGAAAAAAATTAATTACCAATTAGTTAATAAAGTTTCTTTTAAATTGATTCTTGTTTTGTCAGGTAAAAGAAATAATTATGGAAATTTCAGCTTGATCTGAGATTGGGCGTTGGAGATACTACACGACCAAAGTTTTTACAAAACAGAGCTAGTTGATATAAGCTTTAAAATAAGCAACAACAAAAGGGATAACAATATTTCTAAAGGCTAAATACAAATTAGTAGGTCCATAAGTTTTTAACATATGCTAAGTGAAATTTTAATTTTTAAGTAAACAAATAGATCTTTAAATCAATGAATAGTATTTTAAAATAGTAAGAAACATTGGTATATGTTTTTAAAACTTTGTGCTTACTAGTGTCCAGTGAGAAATTGAAAGATGCAGAAACATTTTACAGATTTAGTGGGTCAAACTACCTCACCTAACCTGTTGAATCGTTTAGGCACCACACAAGATCCGTTGACAGTTTTTCTCCATTCCACTGTCTCTTGCCTTGGATAGAATCTATTTCAGTGGCAGGCCTGTCCATTCTTTTATGTTGGCTTCCCACCACTAACTCAAAACTATCTTCAGGCGACCAATCAATCGGGATAATGACGACTACGGCGTTGATTCCCGACTTTTTTTTTTCAAGGTCTACGACATCAGAAACAGAGAACAAATATAGATAACTCATAATACTCTTGCAAGTCTAATCGGTAATTGACTTAGGTTGGGGAAAGCAAAGGCGGTTGGTCGTTGTGCTGGTCACATGACACCCTGCTCGTTAATCGTTGGCTAAAGAAAAATATGATTATAACATCATCTGCTCTATAGATGGCAAGGTCTGAAACGGGAACATTTTTCTCTACATTTTTTTCAGTGTCTGTTATTTGCTATGTGTAGGCGCCATGCTCGCTTATATCGTGGTAAAGAATTATTCCAACTTGGAGAATTTAAAGCCGGCACTGGGGCTGCTTTGTATCGTCATCTTTTGTTGGTGCATATCCTATGACAGGTTCAAGGTAAGTTGCTTGTTAGGCAGGGGCGTAGCTAGAAATTTTCCATCGTTTGGTGGCCCGAGGGGACTGACCTCTTTGGAGGCCCTTACATTTTGCATACTACTTAATTTTCAATGTAAAAAACACTCATTTGGGGGCCCCCCTCAAGTGGGGGCCCAGGGGGATTTTCAAATTCTTCCCCCTCCTCCCCCCTCCCTATCTACGCCACTGTTGTTAGGTGCAATGTAAGGTATATAATAGGTACAGTCTATGCAGGTTAATATTTGCAAGGTAAGCTGGTTGATAGATGCAAGGCCAGTTGGTTGCTATGTGTAAGGTAAGCTGGTTAATATTTGCAAGGTAAGCTGGTTGATAGATGCAAGGCCAGTTGGTTGTTATGTGTAAGGTTAGCTGGTTTATATTGGCAAGGTAAGCTGGTTGATATGCGCCACCACTGCAAGGTAAGCAGGTTAAAATTTGCAAGGAAAGCTACTTGATATGTGCAAGGTAAGCTGGTTATTAATCCTAAGTAAGCATGTCCAGAGGTCAAAGGTGTGTGTTTTTATATGGATTTTAAATATTGTTGCATGGTTTCTAAGTAAGATGTTTTCATAGCTTCAAAGTATGTTGTTTCAAAGAATCAAAGTATGCTATTGGTTAGCTGTTAAATAGGTTTAAAATATGACGTTTGATATGCGTTTACTTTTTTTTCGAAGTATGCTGCTTGATAGGTTTAAATAATTCTATTGGATAGATTCAAATGATTTTGATTCATAGATTTCAAGGCATGCTATTTGATAAGCTCAATTTAATCAGGTTTATATGTTCTTAGTATGCTGATAGGCTCAAGCAATCTGGTTGATAGGTTCAAGCGATCGGGTTTATATGTTATTATTATGCTGATAGGTTCAAACTATCTGATTGATAGGATCTGATTTACAGGTTCAAAGAATTATGATACCTTCATGTAATCTTCGGATAGGTTCAAGGTACTTTGGATATCAGGTTCTAGTTATTCTGATTTAATAGTTTCAATATAAGCTGCTTGCTTGGTTCACGTTTAGCATGTCGTTAGGTTCTAGGCAGAGGGGATACAGAATTTAAGTCACTGGTAAATATGCATGACTGAATGCATGACGCGTAGGACGTAATCATCTTCTTTTTTGAAGTAACGTCTGTATTATATAAGATAAGATAAGATAAGATACTAGGGCGATAGACAAGATTCAAACAAATCTGTACGACTACGTTCTGGTGGTATCTCATTTGTGATTCTGTTCTGTTCATTTAGCTAAATTATTTGAACAGTGTACATCAAATAACAAACACCGAGAAAATTAATTTCAAAAAAATTAAAATCAAGGTGTGAATATGTCTGAACGTGTAAATGTTGTCTTGAACTAACACTTCCATAGAATTGAATTTTGCAAGCTAACACCCCAGACTGATTATATAACTAGGGTTAGTGTAAAGTACAAGACGGCCCCTTTAAGTTAAAAAAAAAATCAACATGTTTATTCTTATTTCTGAAAAATGTCGTCTGTCTTGTCGAGCGCCAAAATTCCCAACTAAACATGAATAAATACTAATTATACACTTCCCATTCTTACACTTTGGCGTCATAAGTTTTTTTCTTGAGAGTTTTGGGTTTCTAAATGAATCATCTGAATGAAGTACATGAGGCGTATAGCTTCCTGTCATCAACTTTGATGGTATTAAGACTTGCATAGTTTCTAGATGATCTTAAATTCCGAGTGTTATGGAAAGTGTGTGTTAGGGGCGTGGCAAGGAATTTTCCATCGTTTGGTGGCCCGGGGATCTTGACCTCTTTGGAAGCCCTTGCATTTTGCGTAATATTAACTTTTAATACAAAAAAAAACCCCACTCATTTGGGGGTCCCCCTCAAGTGTGGGCCCGGGGGATTTTCAAATTATCCCCCTCCTACCCCCACCCTAGCAACGCCACTGGTGTGTGTGTGTGTGTTTCTATGGTGATGGTGGGAAGAGGTTGTCCATTGGTTGTGAATGATGCAACATAGGTGGCATTGTCATTAGTTGGTCTTAGATAAAGGATACGACTCCAGAACTGAAGACTAAATGGTTGTGTTGTGTTATTGTAGTAAGTTATATTTTGTTAAGGAAAACATAACTAAAGTCTACTAAATGAATTTCATTAGACCACAATTAGATTTTGTTTATGTTGTAAATAAAGTGTCATTTAGTTTTTTTTTCACAAAAGAAAGAATTCAAGATATTTAAAGTTTTATTAGTTAAGATATATTACGACTACAACGGTTTAGTTTTCTACCAGGAGTTTGGTGCTACAAGTCAACGACCTGTTACAGCACCACTTAAAACTCAAGCTTGTAATCATCGAAAAATGGTTTTACACTTTTCCAAACAAAAATGTTTGTCAGAATGAAAATTTGAATGAAAAATATGAGTGCCAAGAAAAAGTTGTATGGACGACACCTAACCAATGGACATAATTATTCAAAGACTCATTTAGAAAAACAGATTGTCGAGTCACAGTCTCGTAAAGTTCTGAAAAAGTTAGAAGTATCAATGATTCCCCTCCCCCAGAGGAAATACCTGCCTGCAGATAATGCAGTTAGGTTTTATGTAAGAGTTCTTGTGACAGACCTGGTTTATAAAAAAAAATATTGTTTTTACCTATCGAATTGTTTATATCGCATCTATATATATATAATTCTCTTCTTCCCTCAAGACTTTTGTCGAGTAGAAAAAAGTAAAGAAAAGATCACTCTGCGGATGGTCCACGAGTTAACAAGAGGTGGGGGGGGGGACACAGTCACCAAATTTTTGTTATTTCTACCTCACGTTAAAAACGGGGGGGGGGGGGGGATAATCTACTCTGTAGTAACTATCGAGGCGACAGAACACGCTCAATACTTTGAACACAATGGAAAGATAACTCTTTTATTTTTGCATAAGAGTTTTCCTAGGTAATTTAAGAGGCGAAAATAAATGACAATTTTAGTCTATATATTTCAAGAGATTTGTATGAATTTTCAAAAGATTTTAATACTTTTCTGATATTTCCAGGACTTTTTCGTAAATTTGGCAATTTCAGGAGATTTCCAGGACGCCATGTTAAATCGACTGGAGACCGCGGGAAATCTGTTATAAGTTATAAAATGGTTTAATTTAATAATATATACACCTAAAATTAGCGCGGGTCCTATAAAAGTGCGGGGCCCACCTCGGTCGCATAGGTTGCAGTGGCCTAAGGCTGGCCCTGCAAAATAGCGGCGTATGCTACACCGCCGGTCGACTGGTAATTTATATTTTGAAAAAGCCATCATAATTGTTAGCAAATGAACAATATAAATGAACTCAACTCTACATAATACAATAACAATATATTTAAATTTTACACATGTCAAGAATAATATTCTAGTTCCAATTATCAATTGTGTGACACTAATGCTTGTTCTTTTCGTTTCTTAAGATCAACTGGCGCCCTGTGGTCTGGGGCCTTGGTATGCAGATGGTACTTGGACTGTTTGTACTCAGGACGTCCGTCGGGGCTCAGGCATTTCGCTTCATTGGTCATCAGTTTGAAATATTTCTAAACTACGTTTTGGCTGGGGTGACCTTTGTCTTCGGGGAAAAGTACGAAGATTTTTTCTTCGTTTTCAAGGTAAATTCTGTTTTTTTTTATTTATATATATATATATAGCTTAACAAAGATGAATATAAACTGTGTATAAACTCGAAGCTACTAGAAAACGATGTGTGAGGAAAAAATTCGGATTACGTGTCTTTGCAATCTTCACGCGTACATCAGGAGACATTAGTATTAAAGTTATGCATATTACAGCTCTATCTCTAATTCGCAAAAATCTTGGAAGACAACAGCCACCCGCTCCATCATAACTACGCGACGTCTTCGCGAAGTGGACGACTTCCGTCAATCAAGACAAACAACAGAGCAGTAAAAAAAAACCTCGTTCGTAACTTAACCGGTCAGACTTTTATCAACGCCACCCTTCTATCTGGAAACATGAAAAGGACCAGAGTGCCTGTGTGTAGTCGCTAAATGAATTCTTTATGTTGTGTCTGTTTTATTTATGTGTATATTTCTCTTGTGTTGTCTGCATATGAGACAAGAATCCTTGGAATCACAACAAATTTCCATAAGGATCAATAAAGCAGTCTTAGTCTTTATAGTGTATTTGGGAAAAAAAATCTTTCGGCGCTATGGACACGTTTCGAGCAGCTCAGATTAAACAAGAGTTGAGTTAAAATTTTGAACACACGTTCTCACTTTAAAAGTATAGTCTTAAGTTCTGTGGCCTACTACAGTCGAGAAGCGACTATAGATCCTCCTAGAAATTACATGAAAGTCTGGAAAAAAAGTCGCCCAGACAACTGTTCCCTCTTCTCAAAGCAGCTGATTCAGCGTTTACTTACAACTATATTTATATATAAATGTAAATTGAAATTGGGTTATTTAAGTAAAATAAAATTCCCCTTTCAGACCTTGTGGTCTATAGGGCAGATGATGTATAGGTCATCTGTTTTATGTGGCCAGCACAACGACCAATTCCCTTTACTTTTCCCCAACTGATGTCAGGTACTCATTAGAGCTGAATAGACTCAAAGGCGCCCAAAGATTACGAAATCAGAGGACAAGCGCTTTACTGCTCAGCCACCGCGCCTGCTGCGTTATTGAAGGTCTTAAAATAATTATTCTATTTTATTCTTGATAAGTCTTATGAAGTTATACAGACAGAACGATACGAATACAACTTTTAAAGCTATGCTTAAATTGATGGGAAAAAACGGCCAATGGTGTCGTTTTGACCTAGCCACACAGAAGAATGATGATCACAACTACAGTGTCAACTGTAACTAATTAATTCTATTTGTCCACCTGCAATACACCTGACCTGGCTGACAAACGAACATATGTGTCCGTTGGTCTGGACATTAGTGCGTGCTGACATTCTAGAGTCCTTTCTTTTTTTGTCCTTCCTTTCAACCCGAGAGCAAGTAGACCTGATGCCATCTATTTGTATAGATTAAAAAATGAAACAAAATGAAAAATATGCAATTTTAAGGAAGCTGAATTGAAAACCACTTTTGCCAACTAATTATAAAAAAAAAGTTATTTAAAAAAATTAGACACATCTAGTAGAGATATCAACAGGCAGAAGATGTTCGTATCAAATCTTCATCAGTACCGCAAGTTCACTGCCCATTACAAAAAAAAAACGAAAAAAAAAAAAAAAAAAGTGTCAAGTCAACTCCTCCATAGTGAAATCTGTAATGCTCCTAACAGATTCTTAGATAATTTGATTCCGCTGTTTTAAAAAGTGTCCGACAATTATCAAGTTAATTTAGTTTATTTTGTAGACCAGAATATGTGTATGATGTGCGGAGCCCGCATCAAGCTTGGGGGTAGGGTCGATAGGTTTTGCTGGATCCGTTCTTATTAACTGAATAGTCAATATTGAAATAGTGCATATTGGTATATTGATTGGACTTTTTAGAAGCTGCAGGTAAGTTTTAGGATTTTCAGCAAATGTTTTGTGAATTCCTTTGCAAAAACGTTTTCAATCTTAAATAGTTTAATATACATCGTTTTGTTCGGCAAGTTAAAACTAATACAAACCCTAACCCTAGTATTTCTTTTCAATTACTATCACAACTTTAATTTAAGTTGATGCCAACCCTGATCTTCATAAGCTCAGCGATGTCCATACTTTATCATTTTGGCGCCATGCAATGGATCATCGACTGCATAGCTTACGTCATGTCTGTCACCATGGGAACGACTGCTGCTGAGAGTACAAGCACTGCGGCGTGCATTTTCTTAGGACAGGTAATTTCAGAGAGTGTGGACTACTTTTGTAGCGATGTAATCCTGTTTCTATCATTGCATGAATTTAGTTGCTAATTCCAAACAGCAAAGCATTGTGAAATCAGATTTACATTAGCTGTTCTTGTTATAATATCTAAACGTGACAGACAAGACAGAGAAACTACACAAAACTAATAGCTTAAGGGGGACGATACGATTCGTGTATGTTCTCCTCTTCTTAGATGTACGAATATGTATGTGTATGTGTGTGGAGGGGGAGGGGGGTGAGTCGCAACATAACATCGAATCTATCTCATTTCATGTAAATATTCAATGGAGAAAGAATTTATTTACATATTGAATTCTTCGTCTCACAAATGCTCTTTCTTTCCTAGTGCCATTAGAGCATGGAATGGGTTGCCTGAGCTAGCCAGGAAAACCAGTGACTTGGCAGAATTTAAGCAATTGGTTAATATGCATGACTAAATGCATGAGGCGTAGGACGTAATCATCTTCTTTTTTTTTGAAGTAACTTCTGTATTATAAAAGAAGAAGAAGAAGCTTGTATCAACTGACTGTGTATGTCTGGTACACATTGTATCAACTGACTGTGTATGTCTGGTACACATT
>JADKLZ010013861.1:14193-27684 GCA_021533235.1 Biomphalaria straminea | reverse complement strand
TGTTAGTTGTTGAAGCGAATCAAAGACAATGGGTGTTTCAGTTTAAGTTGGTAACGTTAGATTTATTTTATTTCTGTATGTGAGTTTGTTTTTGTTGAAATATTTCGTTCACAAGGAATCAGTTTTGGTGCACAGGAAGTTTAAAACATTTGGATCTATTTATAAGTATTAATTGATGTTTTAATAAATGAATGCAAGCCAAAGAACTTAAGACTAAGGCGACATCCTCCGGGCCCCTCCCGCGTCAGTTACGTATTGTGTGTATCTCATATCCTAAAACATATGTTTCATTGTATATATATTTTGCATTTAAAAAAGTAGGTTAAAACATAGCTTCATACACAAAATGAACAAAACACGTTCCAGGTGGACAAGAGTTGCCATAAAAGTTTTATTGTCATTATATGAGACTGACCATAATGTACAAGGTGCATTGAAAACGTGATCATCTTGAGACAAAATTTGGTTCAAAGATATTCAACAACATTCATACTAACCAAACATCCCTACAATTCCTTATAATATGAATATTGAACATACTGATGCTTACATACGAACCATATGCATAAGATCTATTCAATCTTTATTGATTTTTTAAAATAACTAAATGAACAATAATTCTATCTGATAATAAATGAACAGAGGCGCGGCCTCAGTGGGTGGCGAGTAGGGCAACCGCCACAGGCCCCGCGATAGCCGAAATTATTTGTATCTATCAAGTTTGTTGATTTCCATGCACAATGTTCCTGAATCATTGGCTACGATAATTAAAGGGAGCTAAATCAATATTAGAGAACAGAGGACAAAATTGTACCTACAGAATTACAATACAGTACCGAAATGTCCATATAGCCAACAGTACAGTACCTACATAGGTAGGCCTATTTAGTTATTGTTTTACATTATCAAGACCTATATCATTAGAAGCGGACCAGCCTGTTAACGTGTTGTGGTACAGTAGATGGAGTCTACGCTTATTGTTGACGGGCGTGTGTATGAAACTCGCCCGGGGCCCCGCCTATCACACTTGCCCCGGGAAGCCTCTGGTCGCTGACTTTTAATTCGTCATTATCAGTTATCTTATCTTATACAATACAGACGTTACTTCAAAAAAGAAGATGAGACTTGAAGAGTTTCTAACAGAAAGTTGGCTAACAATGAAAACTAACTTAACTCTTTCTCATCGAACTGACGATACCAACGTTGATTTTACCAGAATGTGGTAAATAATTAAGGAGAGAAAGTGTTAAGATTGGGCACACACAAACTACTCTAGGAAGAAACAAAATACAAAGAGACTAGGGCTTGCGGACTACACTACAGACTTCAGTGGAATTAAAAAGGTATTTTCATAGACATAAATAAATGTATTTATGTTTATGGGTATTTTTTCTTTGTACATTCTCAATAATTAAACAAAAAGACTTTATTTTTAAAAAAGGAATTATACAAAATAAAACGGGAATAGGATTGCTTACAGACTAAATGAATAGTGTTCAGTTTTTATTATTCGTATCGTATTGTCAGTGGCGTAGCATGATACCCGTGGGCCCGGGTTCAAGAATGTATTGGTGGGCCCCCTCCCCCATTAAAACGAATACAATGTCTGACAAAACAATTGAGTAATCTGAATGTTTCGGTACATTGACCAAAAGATATTCCAATGCAAGTAGAGTAGCTTTTTAAGAATCTTATAATGTTTGATATGCTGAAAATTCCAACACGAATTAAAAATCAATGTTTGAACAATTTGTAAACATAATGAAACGAGTTATCGGACTTTCAAATCTATAAAGAAATATCTTACGTGTTCTAGTTCCCATTCTACACATTGACATTCCTAAAACACTTCTAGGTGCAAAACTTTGAAACATTGATACAAATAGTATCTAGTTCTAAGTCCGTTATTTAACATTAAATTGATTGAATATTTCTTTACTGAGCATTTCTCTGGCCTTCTCAGTAGCCAAGTAAGATACCAGTTCTTTTGTTTGTCATGAAACAATGCCCAAAAATCATTCTAGTATCCAATCATATTGGAAACACCTTCATAGCTTTAGCCTAGTAGTTTTATTTAAGGATAAATGTTTGTTTTTTTATTACTTGGAGCATTTGTTCAGCAAATTCTGCTGACATTTGATTCTCACAAAGCCTATATGAAAACATAGAAATGATTATCTAATTGTTATTTCGTTGGATGTTCTGTCAACGTAGGTCACTAAACAGTATCAAAAAAAAATACAAATTTGATATCAACTTATTTATTTGTCCTTGGCTCTGCCACAAATGAAGGAGACTAATGGTACAGAATTGATATCTTGTGGTACATGTATTTTTTTCCAGAACTGCACTACCCAACCGATCTATTATCTCGTTTTGAATCTGTTGGGCTTTGATTTCCTGTCAAATTTGAATATTCAATTCATGGCAATTTTCGAAGGTTTTTGTATAAATATATATGGCGTTAAATTTCTTTAAGAGCAATGAACCAAGTTTCAACCAAATATTAAGCATTGGTCAGAGAAAGACACAATTCCATGATCAATTTAGTTATCTCAATCTCACACTAGTTTTTTTCTTATGTCAGACTAATTTTTTTTTGGTGAGACTAAATTTTCTTAGTCGCAGATATAGTGGTCAACAACAAAATCAGATTTTCATGTTCATTAAAAAGAGCGAAGATCCAAAATTGTTCATAATTAATGATTTTGTTGGTGCGTTTACTAGCTGACAGATCAACCTGAACGCTAAGATTAGAAAAATTACTATCACTAGTCGACCGGCGGCATATCATACGCCGCTATTTTCCAAGGCAGGCCTTAGGCACTGCAACATATGTGAGCACAGTGGGTATCGCACTTTCTTTGGACCCGTGCTTATTTTTAGGTGTATAAATTATTAAATTGAACCATTTTATAAAACATAACAGATTTCCCGCGGCCTCTATTGATTGACCAGGAGCCCCCTGGAAATCTCCTGAAATGTTATTAAATGCTATGCCGCCGGTCGAAAAAGTCCTGGAAATTTCCGGACATTATTAAAATCTTTTTAAAGTAAAAAAAAAATGCTATGCTATTTTGTGAATGAAAATAGTGCGGATTTGGATATATTATTTCCCATTCACAACTTGTGGCGCCATGGGATCTTCCCAATTGCTTGATATAAGTAAAGCGAATGCTTGAATTCATGAATGAAAAATACTATGAATAGAGTAAAAAAAAAAATGGCTAATTGACCTTAATTTACGCGATATTAAGAATATAGCTGCACTCATGTAACAATGGTTTAGAAAAACAAATTTGAATGTTAATTTGATTAAATGGACTATAATTAGTAGGCTATGTTCATGTTCAAAATCATAAAACTATATTTGCGAAGAGTAGTTCTATAATCTTCTTAGAGTTGAATTCAAGTTTTACTATTTAGATCTAGATCTAGGAATAGAGAGATAAGTTACCTTTCGTAATCATGTCTAATGAACGAATTTACGTAATTAAAGTACTTTCTAAAGTGAAACCTGAAAGTATACTCTATCTGTGTATTGTTGTTCTAGTTTCAATAGTCTAACGACACAATAATCTGGAAATACTTTTAATAATATGACAATAATCTGAGAAGAAGAGAATTATGTAAACACCACTTTCATTCACACCGCGTGCGTGCGCCATGGGATCTTCCCCTTACTTATTTATCTCTTGAACCTTTGAACTTTGAGGAGAAGAGAATTATATAAACCCATAGACATATATATATAGACTGGCAGATGAAGAACAAATTATTCCACATTCATTCACAAAATAGCGTTGCGCCGCATGCTATGCTATTTTGTGAATGAAATAGTGCGGATTGGGTCCATTCACACCGTGGTGCGTACGCCAGGGGATCTTACCTATTTACTCGTTGTTGTTGTCTGACCTAATTCTTTGTGGATTATATATATAGATTAGTCTATAAAACAAAGATGTGAAATTACGTATTTTAAATACAAAACAAAATATAAACCTATTACGCTTTGAGAAAATTGAATAGTTTGCAGCTGTATCCAAATTTTAATTAGTGACAATCAGGACTATCCCTACTTCATAACCAAACTCTTCTCACCACATTTCTGTAATACTACCGATGGTTTTATGAACAGACAAGGAGAAAAAGAATGGGACGCTATGGGAATGAATGTCACCTCGAACGAACAATTAGGGCTAGCCACCATTACAATTTACAAAACTTAATAGAAAGGAAATCCTTACATTAAAGCTTCAAACACTAGTTTTAAAGTTTATATTACTTTTGGTACAACGTTAAGGAAATTTTGAAAGAGCTTTTTAAAATTATATTTTTATCGTTTTTTTTTTACAAAAGTGAATTTATTTTTTCATTCGGTACCATTCGTAAGTTCTCAACAAATCAAGAGTCATGGGCCCAAGCGCACTGGGCCCCAAATGGTCATGGGCCTGGGTTCATTGAGCCCCTTCGCGCCATGGATGCTACGCCACTGCGTATTGTATAAATCAAATGAATATTATTATTCAAGTTCATATGAACCTCGTGTGTTAATATATATTAATGACAAACACATTCCAAACATTCTGAAAATGTTTCAAGAATAAAGAAAATGCGCTTAAAATATTTAGATCTACAAGATGCAGGTAAGTACTTCTGTCAACAGAGACGTCTGCTCAACACAAAAGTAGGTCAGCAGGAAGGTCGCTACCAGGTTGACTACATTTCTGCGTAGTTCATTTGAACAAATTAAAAAAAAAAAAGTGTTAACAGAACAGAGTTATAAATTTAGAACGTATCCCGGCAACTTTACAATTTATTCATTTATGTCATTACCAATTTTCTAAAACTTTACCGACGTTGATCTAGAATCTAGCTATGATTTCTTTAATTAGTATATGGTAAATAAATTCCTTAAATGTAACTCACGTATTTCAAACTATTAGTGAGATCGTAAAAGCGTAGCCCATGATCTAAGATTGGTTTATTATATTGTTTGAGGGTTCATCAGTCAGACAAAGGATTTATAAAATAGTTAAAATGCAAGATATAGATTGTAAACCATTGATGAATAATCATGAGCTCGTGTACTGCTTTGGTAGAAATAGTGTGGGACTTTTATTTTAGCCTAAACGTGGACTATAAATATTTTGTTTAGTCAGAAATAGTTTCAATCACACTAGTTCACATTAGTTGTATCTAGACTAGTAACTACTTTCAACCAGAGTTGTGAGAATTCAATCTGTTTGTGGAAAATAGATTAAA
Source organism: Biomphalaria straminea (assembly GCA_021533235.1). Taxonomy (NCBI): domain Eukaryota; kingdom Metazoa; phylum Mollusca; class Gastropoda; family Planorbidae; genus Biomphalaria; species Biomphalaria straminea. Next base: position 22,419 of record JADKLZ010013861.1, on the reverse strand, counting down.
AAATAATACAATATATATGAATAACCAACTGCATGATTAAAAAATGATTATAAAGGCATATGACACACCCCATGCCACTAGACACACCACATGTCACTAGACACACCACATGCCACTAGACTAACAAAACGTCAGCAGTTGGTGAATGACACTCCTTCCAGTTCCCAATCCAACATTCCCATTAATGAAGTGAGGTATTTCATAGCCATAACAATACATCTCAATTCTATAACAATACATCTCAATACTATAAAAATACATTTCAATACTATAACAATCAGAGGCGGCATTAGCAGTGCGCGGGGCCCTGGGCGAATGTCATATGCGGGGCCCTGAGCCGTAAGGAAGATTATATATATATCGTACCACATCACGCATTCGGTAACAAGAAATCTCCAATTGCGGGGCCCCCTCTCAGACGCGGGGCCTGGGGCGGTTGCCCCACCTGCCACCCCCTAAGGCCGCTACTGATAACAATACATCTCAGTTCTATAACAATACATCTCAATTTTATAACAATACATCTCAATTCTTTAACAACACATCTCAATTCTATAACAATACATCTCAATTCTATAACAATACATCTCAATTTCTATAACAATACATCTCAATTCTATAATTTCAGTTAGCACTAAACAAAACACATGACAAAACAACAGATTATAGGTAATTGGGTGAATTGGATCGATACGAGATGTTGGCCCAATGCAAGATTCAAATCAAAAGGTAAAATTAGTTTTAGGACAACAAAAGGAATACAAACGTGTTAACCCTTAAACTGCGTGATTAGTTTAGCCTCTAAACATCAGAATTGTAATTCCACTTTACACTCATTTTAAAACTGCTCAGCACTTTAAGGGTTAAGTAATAATTTGAAATGCAGATTTTTTTGTGTAAATGTTGCAAGAAAATGTCAGAAAGTTGTATACGCATTAATACGTAATAGCATATGAAGCAGAACCTATCGTGTCTAGAAAAATACTTAAACATTTTAAAACGAACTGACGAAGTAAATGCCATATGTTTTTATTGGTGTGGTGAAGCATTTGTTTAAAACCTAGATGAAACGTCTTTTAACAGACATAATATTCATACAGTGATTCCCAAACTTTCAACTTAACGGAACATTTCGCACATTCGAAGTACATAGCGGAACAATTTGTTTTTTTTTTTAAAGATAGATTTATTCACGTGATGGCCTACTAGTTCATTATTCCACTAGTTCGTAGAACTTTTATTCAGGCCTCGCGCAGCGCCAGGGTTCAGCTGAACAGTTTGAGAAACACTGTGTTTATAAAATAATATGATAAATAATGCTGGGACTGTTATCAGTGTGATCCCGAGTTCGATTCATGCCGCTCTTGTCTCCCCTGGCGTCTTGCAGGAAAGTTGGGTTCGGACGAAGTCTAATAATCTTGATTTCTGAAGAAACGTCTTTAAAAAATTAATGTATACATTGAATTACTTTCACTCTAACATACATTTTGTTAACAGGGCAAATGTTTCTCCCAAGATCAAATCGAAAGACACGGAATTCAAATTTTCTAAATGAACTTATTTTTTTACTTTTAATATAAGGTTCACCTTTCAGATCTTGCGATCTATGGGGCAGATGATTTAAAGGTTATCTGTTAATGTGACCCACGGTTAACTAGGACGTCATGTGACCAGCACAATGACCAGCCGCCTTTACTTTTACCAGACTAATGTGAAGTACCCATTAGAGCTTGAGGCGCGTGAAATATCCCGAAACTCAAAATCCCAGTTTTTACTAGGATTCGATCTGAGGAACTTCCCCTTCCATGGTTCGGAAGTCACTCGCGATACCACGCAACCACCGATCCTCCAGTGTGTATTTTATACTTCCTGAAGTCGAATGTGTCAAGATGTGTAATGAACACGGTTGGCCATCGTTATTTAGTGCAGCTAGGCGCAACGCTAAACCACATAGTAAACAATGTATATTACTTAAAGCCTTATTACACATTCTTAACATCAAGTGCACAGACATATATATATATAGGCCTATATATATATATCTATATCTATCTCTATGTGGCAAAATATGCAGATCACAGCTGGGACTGCACAGCCACAGGAAACACTGTATTCCTCAGTTATCTTCGGACTCGAAGACAAGCCTATTATTATTATTATTATATCTATCTCTATCTCTATCTATATATCTATCTCTATCTATCTATATATATATATATATATATATATATACATATATATATATATATCCGTGGTCAAGTACTTTGAAATACATGTCACATAGGGAATGTTATTTTAAAAAACAATTTTGACAAGCCATTGATTAAAAAAAAAAAATGCTTAGCTTGGCATTTCACCCACTCGGTCTTGACCATGATCTTGACACACAGGTGAGTGTCCTTAATTTTGAATATCATAAATTATATTTTGTTTATATGATTAATTAGATAATGACAGAGAATGGAATGGTTATGCTTGCTTTAAGGATGGTAAAATATGTAGGTCACAGCTGGGTCATCGTAACCGCGGGAAATACTAAATTCTTTCATTAATCTTTGGACTCGAAGAGAAGCCTTACTATATATATATATATATATATAAAAGTATTTATAAGTATACTTATATTATATATATAATATGTGTGTGTATAAAACTAGACCTAGATCACAAGGCTCTCTATCAATTCACATATATACCCTGTCAGTGTGAGCCAGGGAATCTTTGCCTCTTTGGGGATCACCACGGGACAGCACTAAGGAGTTGTTTCTTGTGCAAGTTATTATTTGAACAGATGCACATTTTTTAATTTTAAATGTAATACAAACAAAACATTACAAATATAACGAAGAATAAATTATGCAAATTTCTACACTCTACGTAAGTTTTGATTTGAATATTTGGTACACTTAGGTTTTCAAGTGGAAGTCATGTTACTAGCAACACCATCTCCTCATAAATATTGGCATACACAACAACTATAGATCAACATCGTGTCTTAAAGTATAAGACACTCACATTGATCCAGCTGGTGTCTCTGTCTTTCTGTCTTACAAACATATTTCGTCTAACGCATATTTCTTTATCCATCTTTTACACACGCACACACACACACACACACACAGTGATCAAGTGATTGACACATTTCTACACTCCTAACAATATCAAGTGGTTAAAAATATGGAAGCATTACGATCAACAAAGTGTTGCCACGGAACAAACTCTGAGAATAATTATAATTTTATTAATTACTTTTTGAAATTCACGTCTTATTCAATGTATTATCCACAGTATGACCGTTTGTAATGAGGCTTATACTGCCCCATGGCCATCTGTAAAGAGTGAGGTCTAAATGGCTATATAGCGTGACCATCTATAACGATGTCTATAGTGCTCTACAGTATGCCCATGTGTAATGAGGTCTCTAGTGATCTACAGTAGGCCCATGTGTAATGAGGTCTCTATTGCTCGATACTTGGATATCAATTTATTTATATTTCATTTAAATTTATTTCCAGCATGTGTGAAATATCTCCACGGAGACAGCTTGCCGCCCAATGCCCGACTTAAGTCAGTAAGTTTGAAACTACTATTACATGAGATGAACTGCGCAGTGGTTTCCAAATCAGGGAGCTCTCCATATAGTTTTCTTTCTATTGAGGTGTTTAGGGACCAGTGTCTTGTAAGGGCCTCGTGTTAAAGAGAACAGTTTTGGAGGACATGGTCGGCATTCTCGGGTAATACTCCACATGGGCAGATTTCATGACCCCAAATGCCAGGTCAATCAGGCTAGTAGGCTTTACTGTTCATTGGGGGTTAGAACTGACTTAATTTCCGAACTAAAAATCACTGTCTGCCTGAGATTCAACCTAGATTAAGACTTGGCATTCTGAGTTCAGCAACTAAGTATTTGAAAAAGTTGGTTCCTATTTTTATTAAAAAAGCATTATATTTAAAAATAATTCAGACAGGGTAAACACGGTTATGTTGTGGTTTACATATTCTGGCGTGAAAATAAATAAACATATACGGTACAATAATTGATATATGGGTCAAATGAATGTTTGATATTAAAAATAAATACTTTACCACAGTCATATAAATGTGTATATAGCCTAGATATGTATATATTAATATTGATAAAGTCAACACAGACAAAAACATATATAAATAGAATAAGTTATCACCCAGTTATATATGTCTGTATGTACAAGATCACCGCCCACAAATATCTTCGTCATAAATTACATAGGAATTTAATTTAATATGTACAATGTTTTATCAAAAGTGCGAAAATATAATGATATTTTAATAATTTACATACATTTAAAAAAAAGGGCCCAGACATCCCCATCATTTCACATTCATTCTATCTCTTAGTTTGTGAATCATTGGGGCACCACACAAGATGTGTCAACCATCTTTCTCCATTCCTCTCTGTCTTTTGCCTTGGATAAAACCTATTTCAATGGCAGGCCCGTCCATTCTTTTGTGTTGTCTTCCAATCGCTTTCTCTGTCTGCGTCTTCTTCTTTTTCCTGGTACTGTTCCCTGAAGGAAGGTCTTTTCAAGCCACCACATTTAAACAGATTAAATAAAGTATAATTTTGGACAATAATATTTGGATTCAGGCCTCCGTTACTACCAAGCCAGGTTTTTTTAGCCAAAAAAAAAAGTGAAAACAAAATTAACTCCTGTAACTCCGTGGTGAAATATTGAATGTGACACTTATATCATTTGGCTCATACAGTCCCTCTAATAACGGAAATAAATTTCATGAATTGACCATGAAGCATCTTCGTCTAAAACAACTTATACCTTGTGTCATTGATACGACCTATGTGAAGGCAGCACTCACGGATACATAGATAAACAGTTTGAAGAACCATTGCATAATGCACGCTTGTTTATTCCTGAGGAAGGTCCTTGTATTTTAATGATATTAAATCTAATATCAATAGTGAACTCTAAGTAGCCTATGATACGATGTTCCCTTATTCATTGATGTAAATGTTCTCAAAAGAATTTGTACGCTTCAGTTTATGACCCGTCCAGTTGCCACTGTCCGACAGCTCGTCGCCGATGTCCATGTTCCAAGTGGCGTTGTCAAATGTGGGCAGCGGGTGTCCGGTGCTGGCGTCGAAGCTAAAAGATGTGTGGAGGGGTGAGACTCGAGCCTGGTCGTGCATCACCTGGTCACTCGCGCTGCGGACGATGGGCCTGCTGTTTCCGGTTTTGTATTGCTTCTGTTTGTTGATCTCTACGGCGAACGGTTGCCCAGTCACGAGATCATCCCTGATCTCATACGCCACACTTCTGGTATTGTTTAAAACAGGACTCGTGACCCTGACCTCTGACTCGCTCTGAGGCTTTGTGTCATTCCAATGTTTGGACATGGCCGACTTGGGGACAGGTTGAGGCACAAAGCCGAGATTGTTTGGGATGAAATCGTCAACAACCCCGCCTTGCTGCCCACCAGCAGTTAGACCAGCGTAGCCTTGAGTGCCTGGAGGAAATGAATTCATTGCGATTATCATCTCCAGAATCTCATCGTTCAAAGTCTTTGCTTTGTTGCTGTCTGTAGAAGTTTTAACATTGTTATTGGAAGAATCCATGTCAACATTGGGAGCTGCTGTTAACAAGCCATGTCCAGACTTTGTTTCAGGTAATATAATCTCCTCCTCAACAGGTTCCGCGTCAGGGGATGGTGATCGAATGGGGCCCTGGTCATCCTTAAAGGCAAACTTCCTGAGAATGTCTAATGCTCCTTTGATGTCCCTCTTATCAGCTTCAGGTTTCTGCTCATCTTTGCTAGTGTCTGCCCGCTGTATCATCTCGGGTACAATGAGGTCTTCTATGATTTTGGCATTGACGCTTTCACTTGATGGAGGTGAGAAAGAGAGGGTCTTTGTGTTTGTTGCTTCCATGGAATCCGACACTGGCACATCCTTGGGACTGAAAGGCACTTCACTTTTTCTCCGATTTTTGCGCTCGGGTTTGTCCGGAGCCACTTTAGGATTGCATGAGTCGGCACTGCTCGTGCTAGAAGTAGCCAGTTTTTTATCCGATTGCAAAGCAGGTTGCTTGACCACGGAGAACTGGCCGTCTTCTTCGTTGTCTGAGTTAAAAGTATCCTGTATCCGAGAAAGTCGAACTCCTAGCTCCTTATCGGAGTTTTTGGAATGTTCAATATCGACATTAATTTGTTTGCTAGCCGGCCATTTAAATGACGCGGAGTCTTCTTTGGTAGAGCTGCTCTTTTCTTTTCTGGAATGCTTACCTGGCCACTTTAAACGCTTGTGGCCAGACTTCAAGTCGCTCTGCGTGCGCTTGGGGTGGGATGACCTGGATGGTGCTTCCTTGTGGCCAGAAGACTTGACTGCCTCCAGAGAGCGACTTCTAAATAAAGGATGGCTGAGCCGTCTACTGCCAACTTTAATTCTCTTGCCGTCAAATTTTTTAATGTTTTCCCCGGTGGCTTTTTGGAGTCGTATTTTGACTGGATAGGGAGAGGCATAGCTGAGAATGGTAAGAGCATCTTCATAAACAATGTGTTCATAGCAAACAGTGACGCTCAGGATTCTGTCCCCTGAAAATCAAATAAGAGATATTTAGCAATAAGATTGAATCACAAAAACTTTTTGTTTACTTTTCTTTAAAATAAAAGTACAAACGTAGTACTACTTATTGTGTAATTTATAGACTAATTGTCATTTTAACATCAATCTCTGATCTTTTTATCTTTATATAGATAGGAACCACTTCGATCACGAAGATTAAGGATGGGTGCAGTTCTTCACATGACCAGACAAACCCAGTTGAGACCTGTATCTTTTTGTCCCATGTAAAGCAGACAGAGCCATTGTCCGCATAAGGTCTTTACGTCGTCTGCTCCTGTCTTTGGAGAAGGCCTTTCTTTAAGCTTGAAATGTGTCCCACGACCTTTGTGAGAACTCTCCAGTTGTCTCTCTCAAAGGCCATTAGCTGCCAATTGCCTTCTTCTATTCCACTGATAGCGAAATGACGCCTGATATCATCTGGGGTGGTGTGTTTGTGGGGTGGGGGGGGAGACAAAGAAAGCGAAAACCGCATGTTTATGTATGATTACATCGTAGGATTATCTAGTCAAGTCATGCCAACTTTTTTTTTCTAGTGACTAGTGAGCAAAATGCATCGGCTGAAGAGAACTCTTCTATGACAGGTGGAAAAAAAAATATCGCTTAGAAGTACGTGTAATATTTTGTAACTGAAATAAGTCCCATTATTGATGACGTAATTCTTATGCACTCAAAGTAAGACCGAGTAAAAAAAAGACTTTGTTTTGATAAGACATGACGACAGTTTAACACGTAGCTGTTTTTTTTTTACTTTTTTTTCCCCCCTCCTTCAGTCGTAGAAAGACTAAGGTGTCTTGTAATAACGAGATAAAAGCCTCGGCATTAGTTATGGTCAGAACCATGTCGCCTTTGCTTCTATCAGTAGTTGCAGTTCTGGTAGGCTTAATATCTTAACCAAACGTTAAAGCTTGGAGTTGAACTGGTTGTCAGAAGTAAGAGTCTATTGGAGACGCCTGATATTGGAGCAGTAATATACATATAACACAGTCCACTGACCACAGTAGGAATACAAATACGATTACAAATACTGACGAGAATACAAGTACGATTACAAATACTGACTAGAATACAAGTACGATTACAGATAAAGACGCGAATACAATTTAAATACTATTATAAATATACGATTTTTTTGACAGCAGGTCATCGTGGCATCCGATCGCTGTAGTCAGCCTGTATCTAATCTCTTAGTTTGTGACGCGGCCTTTGAATTTCTATTTAAATTAATTAATTATCACTAACTGATTTAGGCCTAACAGTTTTTTTTTCATTGATTCATGTATTGTTATGAACTATGAATAAATGTTCAAAATCCCCTCTCGATCCGAGAATGTGAAATGGTAGAAATAACGAGCACTAAAATTGCAACAGACAGACAGACAGACGGACAGACAGACAGACAGACAGACGGACGGACAGACAGACAGACAGACAGACAGACAGACAGAGTTGATAGAAGCTTTGTAAAAAAAAATGGACAGTCCTAAGGTACGAACGAGGGACCCTCCGTTAAACCAGCTGTCTCAACGAGTTAATTACTTGTTTATAAATTGTGCCTTATGTTCAGGGCCAATAAACAGACATACAAATCCTGGCCATGTAACAGCTTTGTT
>JADKLZ010013818.1:0-12441 GCA_021533235.1 Biomphalaria straminea | reverse complement strand
ATGAAATAACGCTAAACAAACACTATTGGTAAACAATTTCTAGTCGCACAGATTTAATGTTGTTGGTTTTGATCTATGACAAATTTAATTGCATGACAGATCCAAACTAATTGATACAATTACACTTAGTATACTTTTTAAAAAAGTATTTTTAATACTCTTTTCAGTGTCAAAACACAAAGAGCTCTTTCTCTCTCACACACACATTCACACACACTTATACGCGTAGACCACTACGTCATAATGATATAGTTCAGTGATGCTCAACCTCACTCGGACGGCGGGCCATTTTAATATCCGATACTCGAGTCGCGGGCCACATGACGAAAAAGAAAAAAAAAGTGAATTATACAATAAACCGATTTTTATTAGAAACCCTTGAATCTAGTATTTACATTAATTCACGAGAAGTTTATCGTAAAATACTTTTTAAATATCCGGCTGCTGTCAACTGTCACATAGTTCAGTGAGGTGTCTTTGTTTTCTCACAACTCTGTTGGGTATTGTGATTTCCCCTGCTCGTATTGTTTGTACGTGGCGAGAGTGCCTTGTATTGTTATTGTTTTTCTGCTACGTCACAAAGTCATTGGTCACTCGCTGTCCTGAGACAGTTCACCTGCTGATTTTTATTGAAACGGACGATGTGTTAGTCCGTAGTCTGTAATGGTTTCTTGGACTTATAGTTTCTTGGATTTATAGTTTCTTGGATTTGTAGTTTCAGTAGGAATTGTGGACCCCTGTTTAGGGTGAGTTACTTTGGTACTGACACCTTTTATAGTTTGTAGTATAGGGCAATCACTGTTTAAAGTTTTGTTTATAGTTATGGAGTAGAGGGTGAATTTTGTGTCATTTTTGTTTATAGGGTGCCTGTGGTGGAGTTGCAGTTACTGCTCTTGATCCTATACCGGTGTCGGCGTCGCTTTGTCTTCTTAGAACTATATAGTACAGTCTTTGGTGTCACTGCCAGTGTCGGAATTGTATCCACTCAACGTATGCCAGTGTGGGTGCTGCTTGTCTTCGCAGAGAGATCTCTCTCTATAAATATATGCCAGTCTTGGGTGACACCGCCAGATTGGCGTGGTATTGACGGCGTGAGTGTCAGGGCCGTCACACATCAGGGGAGCCAGTTTAGTATCAGCAGCAAGGTGCGATGTATGTTATTGAAGAATATCTCTAGCTTTAACATAATCTCAGTATATGTATATATATTATGTATTACTATCTATATTATCTATTTATCATATATCACTTGCTTCATTGTAAATATTCCTAGATCAGTATCATACAATTAAATTCATATTTGTTTTGTCATTCAAATTATCCACCTAGTTGGCTACTCTATGTACATTGTGGGGTGTGTGTGAATGACTTTTGTTTCTTGTCAGATTGAACCTCGGGACCTTAAGTGTGTTCAGTTGTTACTAACACAACTCTTAAACCCGACAGTGGGGGCTCGAGTCCGGCTGTGACTACTAGGTCATAGATTAGTATCTTATCTTTTCTTATCTATTAAAATAAGAAGATACTGCCTAACACCCCTATATATCAGTTGTATCTTATGTTATTCGGGTACAATTTACTGGAAAATAAAATTGTTTGTATACCTCCTATAATCATTTACATGTACATGTAAAGTAGCAGAGGGTTTAAACATTGTTAAATTGATTATTGATTAGTTTGAAATCATCATATTTACTAAATGTGTTGATATTTCAAGATTGTGATTTATATTCATTTATTTACTTTTTTTCTTGCATGTTATTTTGTGCTTCACTTACGACCGAGTGACGAGTGTCTTCTCGCTCCCGACAACAGACTAGTGTGTGGGGATTGACCTTTGATACCAGTGTTTGAGGCCATTGTTCATATTGGTTCCTGTGTTGAAAGTCCCTGTAGCAGCTATCTTTCTACGCATCGGCCTGGAGTGAGGCGTCTTCTCTCCGACGTGGGACATTGCTCAGATAGGTTTTCTCTTTTCTTTGCCATACGGCACACTCTAGGTTTTAGTTTACATCTTATGACAGTAGTGTAGTATATATAATAGTAGTAATAATAATAGTCTTAGTTGATTTAGTTAAACACATTAAGGCACTTAGACCATGGAAACCAGGTTAACTGTAACGTCACAGTTTATTAGTGATGGCCGTGCTATGGGGTACGAAGGGGAAAGATTAGAGAAGTATGTGAAGGAGCGAAAAGTTGAATATGATAGGTATAAGGAAGAGGCGAAGGCAGAGGAAGAAGCTAGGTTTGAGCGGCAGGAGAAGTTGAAGAAAGAGGCGAAGGCAGAAGAAGAAGCCAGGAAGAAAGAAGAAGAAGCAAGATTTGAACGGGATGAGAAGGCTAAACGCGAGGAGCACGAAAGATGGAAGGAAAGAGATGCTAAGGATGCGGTCAAAAGAAAAGAGGAGTTGGAACTGGCTCGGCTTAAAGAAAAGTCTGCGCCAGAGGCAGGCGTGGCGGCAGGACAGACAGGTGATGGGAAATACAAGAATGTGTTAGACAGACTTGACAAGAGTTTCCAAGCAATGAAAGATGACGACGACCTCCTAGCTTACCTAACACACTTTGAGGCAGTTGCATCGAGATGCAAAATAGAGAAAAAAGAGTGGTCCTTGTTGTTATCCTATAAACTTACCACCGCACTCAGAAACTTCATGCTAAGGGACAGTTTGTTCCTTAGCGAGAATTATGAAGAAGTCAAGACTGCACTTCTTTGCCATGCAGATATCAACTCGGAAACCTGCCGCAAAAGATTTCATCGAGTGAGACCTATTGAAAACGACTTTAGAAGATATGTTACCGAATTGAGAACGGCATTAGACAATTGGTGTAAAATGGCCGAGGTCGGTAAAACAGTGGAGGAATTAAAAGATCTGTTGATCAGGGATAGGATCTTAGAAAGTGTTTCGAATGACGTGTACAGGCAACTAGTTTTAAGCAAGCACAGAACAGTAGATAACATGCTAGAAGTAATAGAAGGGTTTAAGATTGCTGGGTCAGGTGAGCCGATTTGTAAGGTAGAGAGTGTGTATGTGGCGGCAGCTTGTTCTGAACCTGTGATGAATCAAACTCCACTGGGTAAAAGAAAGGTAATTGTAAAGGGTCATATTTCAACCGAATGTCGCAATGGTGTTTCCCCGCCTAATGAGATTGAGGTTGAAGATGTGAGCCCTAATGATATTATCAGCGATCAAGATCAACGGCCAAGACATAGATGACTAGCGGCTAGTCACGATTTGGATGGTCGCCGTGGGTATAAGTTAGTGCCGGATCGCTACACAGTAACTGTTAAAAATTTACCATTCAATGTTAACTGGCAGGCGTTAAAGGATAGATTTAGAGAGGTTGGTTTGGTGGGATTTGTGGAGGTTTTGAGGGCGAACGGAAAGTCGATGGGCGTAGGTCATGTAAAGTTAAGGAACCTGGCAGATGTTGCGAGAGCAGTGAAATATTTAGACAAGTCCAAACTCGGAGGTAGGACCATTGTGGTTGTCCCACATCGTATAAGCGCGCGGGGGTAACACTGTGATGATTTTGGTACTCTGTTTTATATATAGTTTTTTTTTCTGTGTTGGTCAAATGTTCAAATATTTAGACCTATGAATGTAATCTGGAACTGCGAGGGTGCGTTGGCATTGAATGGGGTACGAACTTGTCGGAGTACATGTCCTATTCTTCATTTGTCTGATCCTTCTCTATCATTTTTTTTTCTTCAGAGACTTCAGATAAAGTGATTTCTGGTATTCTCTATCAGTGTTACACCCATGAGTTACTTAAGCCGTAAGTTGTTGTCTGGGAGCAGAAGTACTCCACCATTGAACGGGAAGGATTAACCATAGAATATTCTGTATAGAAACTGGACAGGTATTTAGCAGGTAAAAGACTTCACCTTCTGACAGATCACGAGGCCTTAGCATATCTCAGGAGCACAAACTTTACCAACGCACGGATCACAAGATGGGCACTGATGCTACAAGACTACTCTTTTGACGTTTTTCACGTTAAGGGAGAGAACAATTTGCTGCTTGATCAAGATGTCCATCTACCATTTATGTTTTTATGTGTATATAACATTTCATGAATATAATTTAGAGAATATAATGTATAATAGTTACTATGACTAATATTTAACATATTATAGTATTGTATTTGTAAATATGATTATGCTAATATGAGTTTGTGGTTGGCCTAAGTTGATATGGGTCACCTTAAAGGTTAAGGAAACCGACTTTTCGTTGTTGTGTTTTCTCTTGAAGCATATTGGGGTTCATGTGGTGATCATTGGCGAATCAATTGGTGATTCCCAATCATTTTTTGCTTTCCTTATTACTTTTCGAAATCTATGACATACATGCACTTTTTTTTTTCCTTCCTTGTTCCTTTTACGAAGTGTAGTCTTCGAGCGGTCTTTTGATCACTGGAATTTTTTTTCTAAAATAGTTATGGCACCATCAGTAGTCACTTCCATTAATTTCTCCAAGGGAAAAAGATTCTCTGTGATGGTTGAAACTTTTTTGTCAGTGTTTCGCCACTGGCGATCGGATGCATGCTCCAAATAGCTACTACTTTTCTGATTTCAAAACCTTTTTTTATCGCGAATAAATATCACATTTTGATACCACTCAAAATTTTGATGTCGGCAGACCAGTCAGAGGCAACAGAAAATAGACATACAGGCAACTCATTTTCTTCTCATTGTAGGTACGTAAATATTCTCATCAATCATCCTCTGTAGGTGTAATTCAACTATCGCGTCTCAAACCAAGAATGCCGCCTTATTTATGTATTTGATTTCTTAAAGCTGTTTAATATTATGTTCTTTAAAGTGAGCCATTTTTCTTTATAAAACAAATATATTGGCTTACCATCGGTGCCAATCCATTTACCTTAAAATAGGGAAAAATATTTTTAAACTTTTTTTTTGGATAATGGATTTTCTACACTATCGGCGGGCCGGATAGAACCAAGTCGCGGGCCGGATGTGGCCCGCGGGCCGTATTTTGGTCATTACTGATATAGTTGATATCCTGCTAGAAAGGGACTGTATCAATTATTACAAGAAAATGACATTCCAACGGGGTTGTCTCATCTTGAACAGATAAAATCTTTCTTGAAACATTAAGTATGACTATACAATGACCAAAAAAACAAACAAAAGCAACCAATTGTCACCACTCTAGACACCACAAAGAAATGAGATTCGTATAGGTATTTTAATCTCGTTTACACAATCTTAATTATTTTTAGCGGTCCCCGTAAAGAGAAAAGACGCTATTAGGTGTGTGCAAAATGTCCGTCTGTCCGTCTGTCACACACAGGGCGCCAAAACTAGAAGAGATACGAAAAATATTTTTTCACCATTAAAGGCGGCTTGAAAAGTTTAGGTGCAACGGCTACTTTTAGTTTTCTAAAAGCGAACCGTTTAATTTATAAAATTAATTATGCAAGAGATTTTTTAATAACAAAACACCAATTCTAAAACAATCACGTAAATGTAAGGGAGGAAATGTTACTATAAGAAATGCTCTTCAACTGATAATATCACGCACATTTTTTAAAATGAACTTTTAGCAGCGACTTTCGTGTACTAGAGTAAAGCCCGGCAATGACATGATTCTAAACTAATTTCTTAAATTAAAAAAAAAAAAATCAGATTAAAAAAAAATTGTTTAGTGCCCCCATTAGAATGAAAGAAGCATATTTTTGTGCGTTCAACTTATAAGGAACATCCGAAACATCTTGCGAATAGGCGATCTGACAGGGATCCGACTCCGACGGGGGCCGCCTCTGAGTTTGTGTATCCCACAAACTCTCTTTGTAATCTTGTTTTATTCTGCTTCTCTTTTTTCCCATACATCGTTTGACATATTAAACCATGACACCTTTCAAACTGTCGTCTGCTTCTGCGAAACACTAAACAGTAATCAGGTAGAAACAGAAGAATAGCGAAGACAACCCTAACTACAACTCTAACTACAACTCTAACTACAACTCTAACTACAACTCTAACTACAACTCTAACTCTAACTACAACTCTAACTACAACTCTAACTACAACTCTAACTACAACTCTAACTACAACTCTAACTACAACTCTAACTACAACTCTAACTACAACTCTAAAATTGATCTTTTATTCCCCCCCCCCCTCCCCATTATTTCCATGTTTTCTTTCATCTATGTCTTTGAAAAGTAAAGAAAAATGTCCCCTTCAGACTATGCGGTCTATAGACACTGATGATCTTTACATAATCTGTCCTGTAAACCACAAGGACTGGAGGGGAAATGTTATTAACTTTACTATCTTTTTGAAAAATTGTATTGTCGTAGTAATGACATCTTTGCCGGTCCCAAGCCCGGGTGAAAAAGGAGGAGGGTTTGGCGTGGGGCTAGCGACCCCACCCTGTAAAAAACACTACTGCTACAGAAACGGCAAACTTGAAACATAAGGAAGTAATGACAATTGTTGTAAAGTTTAATTAGGCCATTGTTGTTGGTTAGTTATAAACACAAAGTCATCGTCCTTGTTTGAAGACGTCACTTTGACCCTACCTGGCCTACATATTTTGCTTCCATCGCGTTGATCACAAGTGTAATGACCTTCGTTGTCCGAGTCCTGAGGCGAGCAGAAGACTGAGCAGTTATGACTGTAAAAATGTTCGTGACACGTGACTTGAATCTCCAGAGTAAGTCTGTTGGGAATAACAAAACAAAACAAAACAAAACAAAGATATTTCATAAAATAAACTAAGAGCCAGATACTGATGTGGAAATATAATGGAGATACATTTATTACATAATTAACAACTCTTGAAAAATTAACAACTACTCTTGAAAAATTAACGACTACTCTTGAAAAATTAACAACTCTGGAAAAGATATAATATATGCACGGCAACGAACACATGCATATCATGTTATGTATTTCTGAACATGTTACGTATAGCTTATCATGCTACATATAGCTTATCATGCTACGTTTACATTATCACGTTACATATAGCTTAGCTTTTCATGTTATATATAGCTTATTATGTTTCATATAGCTTATCATGTAATATTTAGCTTATCATGTTACATATAGCTCATCATGTTTCATATAGCTTATCATGTTACATTTAGCTTATCATGTTACATATAGCTTATCATGTTATGTATAGCTTATCAAGTTACATATAGCTTATCGTATTACATATAGGTTATCATATTACATATAGCTTATCATGTTACATATAGCTTATCATGTTACATATAGCTTATCATGTTTCATATAGCTTATCATGTTACAATTACTTTTAGAGATGACGAAAACAATATTTGAAAAATGCTAATTAAGTATCCAATATGGCCGGAGCAAATGGTAAAATATTATTCTTTTTTATTCAAGCACAAGAATATTTTTAAATATTAAATGTTTTAATGACACTTGAAACATTTGTATATAAATAAGGTTATTCTGATAAATAGTTTAAAACTTATAGTCTGATAAATAGTCTAAAACATATACATAGTCTTACACTGTTCTTGTTCCCATCATGACCTGTTTAGTCTCCTCAGGGCCGAGGTAAAAATTTTTACCGAAATAATCCACTAACTGCTTAGCGCCATTTTCATCATGGTTTGTAACATTGATTTTCAGAAACACTCCACCCTGTAAGAAATGAGTTAAATGTGAGGGAGGAAACATTAGCTCAATATGTAAGCAAACAGTTAAATGTGAGAGGGATACACTAGTTCAACATGTAAGCAATGAGTTAAATGTGATGTGGAAAGACCAGCTCAACATGTAAGCAATGAGTTAAATGTGAGGGGGGAAACATTAGTTCAACATGTAAGCAATGAGTTAAATGTGATGGGGAAACATCAGCTCAACATGTAAGCAATGAGTTAAATTTGATGTGGAAACATCAGCTCAACATGTAAGCAATGAGTTACATTTGATGTGGAAACATTAGTTCAACATGTAAGCAATGAGGTAAATGTGACGGGGAAACACCAGTTCAACATGTAATCAATGAGTTAAATATCCTAGGGAAACCGCTCTACAGCATTTAATTTGTAAGCGATGAGTTAAACAAAGAGAGAGAGAGAGAGAGAGAGAAAAAGAAAATTCAGAATTTAGTTGAAGACTATGACATCCTATTTGTAATGGTGTTATACTTACAGGCCAAGATTTGATTGTCCAGGTAAAATGTCGATCCTTTGCTTTGACTGAATCTTCAAATGTTATGTAATTTATGTTTTCTATTACACCCGTTGTTCCTTTACCATACAGACAACTGTCGACCCAGTTACTGAACATGAGAAACATATTCAGTTTTACACATAAAAAGTTTAAAAAAAAATCATTTTTGAATCAATTTTTTAAAAATCATAATTGGCTCTAAATTTGAAAAAAATTTGGCCTCTATTTAAAGTATATGTCTTAAAGACAGTGACTTAAAATGAGACTTTCCTGTCATTACAGATGTACAGTTAGTTACTGTTAATTACAGTTAGTTACAGTTATTTACCTTCCAATTGGGTCTAGACAGATAAATAACTTATGACTGCACATGCTTTGACAGTTGGACTCACAGCATTGACCATTGGACAAGAGACCTCTGCTGTTTCTATAGGTCAGAAGTTTGACTTTAATATACGCTCCACTTTGCATGACCTAATTTCAAAACAAGAAAAACGTTTTAAAAATACTTAAAAAAAACAACCATACAGCTTATATGAAGCGTATTTGTATCAATTAGTTTGTATTAGCCATGTAATTAAATTTGCAAAAGATCTAGACTAACACAAATAAATCTGTGAGATTACAAATATTTTTTAACCCATTGTTTTAGTTTAACGCAATGTCATACTATTAGCTTTCTCATGACGCTATGAGCATATCACTTGGCTGGACTTGTTGGAAAAGGGTGGGAGGAGAAAGAACGGGGTATTTGGGTGATCGCTTTTAAAATGCATTTATATAAAAAAAAAGTAAACGACCTTAATTCGATCTCGAGTTCTAAAGCTTCTTTAGTCTACTTCGGCCAGTACACTGCGCCATTGAACTTATAAAAAGTAGGTTTTATATAAGCTATCTATTGTTAGTTTCACATTTTCTAAAAGTATAAAGGGGACTAATTCAATTTACACACTTTATCAGTCAAGTACAATTTCTTTTGTTTTGTCAGGTAAAAGAAGGAAAAGTACTAAATTTTAGCTTGATTTGTGATCAGGGGTGGTAGAAATAACATGTACAAACTTTTTACCAAACAGACAGACCGACAGATAGAGTGACTTGATATAATTTTGTAAACGCCATTCAATATTCAATAGTGTCTCTGTCAATTGTATGAGTAGTTCCGCTCTTTTATACCCAGCACACCCAGGCAATGCTTCTCTGCCTCACAAAGAAAGGCGCCCGAGTAGAAACGGTCATTATAGTAAATGATTAGGTCTATAAAGGAGGAACGTTCCTACCTTACACAGTCAAGGAGTGAAGAGAGACCCTTAACAAACATATAATTTTCCACACTCCATTCCGCAATGGGCCGTATTAACGTAGACAACCGAACGGCTGTTGCATAGAGAAGGAATTTGGGGGGAGTTTCGTGTGCCATTCGGCCTTCGACCTCTCTCTAAGCCAGTGTTTCTCAAACTGTGTGCCGCGGCACACTAGTGTGCCGCTGAAGATTTGCAGGTGTGCCGCGGGAGTTTTCACAGGTCTGGCTAATATTAAATTTTTATATTACTTTGCGATGACATCCCCACTTACAACGACAATATTGACAGAGAGGGGTGCTAGCTATTCAGGTTATGGAATTTTCCAATATACATATATTATTATAATGACTCTAAAGTAGGCCGCCTTAGCAGGCACACAGCATTTCTTGAATTGGTAACGATAATAATAAGCGATGTAACTCGTGTAAATTCTTTAGGTTTCTGCTAATAATAACAAATTATCAATAAGCATTATTCATTGTTATCCATGGCGTTAAATGAAAAGCAAGAAACCAAACGAAGGTACAAAGAAAATTACATCGGATATGGTTTCATAACATCGGGACCTGAAGATTCTCCATTGCCATTCTGTTTGATCTGCAATGCAACTCAGAGGCGCTTGTTCCAAGCAAATTGAAGCGACACTTGGAAACAAAACATCCAGCTGTAAAAGCGCGACTGAAGGAATACTTGGAAAACATCAGGGCTCAACAAAAAAAAAAACAAGCTAAGAAACTTACGAATTACCTAAAGCTGCCAGGGATTGATTGCAACTTATAAGGTGCTCAGTTACTAGCAACACGCAGAAAGCAAACACAGAGGATGAATCTGTCATTGCAACTGCTTTAGCAATAGTTGTTGAGACTATCTTAGGACCCGATGTCGCCGAAAAAAGTTAAGAAACTTCCTTTGTCAAATGATACTATTTCGCGCAGAAATGAAGACTTATCGTCATGTTTACAAGATCAAATCTGCGAACACTTCGACGTCACTGACGATGAAGTGTCTCTGTTGTGGTCTCTTCAAGTTGATGAATGCACTGACGTTAGAAGCAAAGCCCAGCTACTAGCTTTTATTCGGTTCATAAAGGATGAAAAATGTGTCAACTAATTCTTATTTTTCAAAGACATACCAACTACGACCAAAGGCGATGATATTTTGAAGTGGTGAACGAAAACATTTTGCTCTTCAAACTACAGTGGAAAAACTGTCAGCGTTTGCACCGATGGCTGTCCTCCCACCAAGGGAAATAAAAATCCAAATGTAGTATTTGTTCACTGCATGATCCACAGAGAAGCTCTTGCCTTGAAATCTTTGCCGAAAGATTAGATGTCTGTTCTGGATCAAGTGATTGAAGTTGTAAACTTCATCAAATCCCGACTTTTCTCTCAGCTTTGTGAAGCAATGGATTCAGACTGCAAATATCTCCTGTATCACACCAACGCTCGTTGGCTCACCAGGGTAAAAGTGTTTTCAACTTTGACACACCTGCAGTCAGCATTGCAGCATTACTTTCCAACAAAGGGAAGTAATGAGTATGGATGGTTCAGTTATCCATTTGGAAACATTGAAGCTACAACTCTAACAACTGAAGAAGAAGAGTAGCTCGTTGATTTAAAAAACGATGCAGTTCTGAAGTCAAGTTTTGCCGAGAAAAGCCTGGATGTGTTTTGGATTTCAATCAACAATATCCTGCAATCAGTTTAAAAGCAATCAAAATAATTCTTCCATTTGCATCTTCGTGGTTTTGTGAGTTTGGATTTTCAGCACTGGCTGAAATCAAGTCAAGAGAAAAGAGAGAGACTTTTTACAATAGACGATGAAATGCGAGTTTGTTTGTCGACTTTGGAGCCTCGATTAGATCGCATTTGTTCTCAAAAACAGCCACACCATTCACATTAAATGTAATACTTAAAAACAGGTCAAATATTTTTTTCTTTTTATTACAAAATAGCTGTCGCTATACGTGGTGTGCCGCGAAATTTTAGTAGTTTTTCTACTGTGCCGGCAGACAAAAAATTTTGAGAAACACTCCTCTAAGCCAAGGTTCTTGTGATAGGCTTACGATCTATTATTAATATGGATGTAACAAATTACATCTGCTTGGATCCCTCTCAGCCAGAAAAGTTTTTCAGAGAAGTCGACGGAAGGAAGCTTTCACAGGTGTAGAATTCAAAGCATCTTTGACTTGACTCTTATGACATGCCAACTTTCTCAATACAGGTGTTACATCAGACTCACATAAACACACTCTACACCACTGTGTATATAGATCAACTTACCTGTATGACATGACACAGAATACACAACAACAGCATAATTTTGGCTATGTGACACATTCCTCAAATATTTGTAACGAAAACAAAAGTGATCCTATAGAATCACGGAGTCTGCAGGTGAAATGGAAGTATGCCCACAACAGAGAAGTAAAATCGGACGAATTCAGCACTTGCCTATATAACATAGCTTACAGCACTTGCCTATATAACAAAGCTTTTGTCTCATTAACTCAAACTTGCCAGTTGAAGTCTCTTCACACTGTTAATGATAGTGATGACAGAAGAACGAGGGTTGACCTGTACCTCTATGTCTATTATAAAGTATTAAGGTATCTACTGAACGATGCATCTATTTTACGCCCCCTTCTCTATCTCCATTGACCATATTTCTCTTTTTTTAAAATGTTCTTCTGACCCTCTCCTTACTTTCTCTTCTTTTATTTTCTCTCCCTTGCATCCACTTCTCTCCCTCCCTTTCTCTCTTCTCTCACTGAAGTTATTTCTTTCCCTCTTTACCATTTTCCTCCTCTATCTCTTCGTGTCTCTTTCTCACACTACCCTATTTCTCCTTCTCCCTTTTTGTTTTACCCATTCAGTCTTTCTCATTCTTTTACCTTTCTCTTCCCCTCTCTCTCCTATCAAACTCTCCCCTCTATCTCTCCTCTCCAGCTCT
>JADKLZ010013817.1:0-17454 GCA_021533235.1 Biomphalaria straminea | reverse complement strand
CATCTTCGAGCTGGGTGGATACCATTAAGATCCCGAAACTAGAAATCCCAAAACTGCTCAAGGATTTGATCTGTAAACCTTGCTTTATTACTTGGCAAACTCTTTGTAGTGAGGTCTAGATGTTTTTAAAAAGTTTCCACCATATGAAGTTTTCAGTACATTTTCTAATGATCGAATAAATTATTTGATGTTATACATTCTGCAGTTCAACCTGTGATTTTCTTTAATTTATAGGAATAGAATCTTCAGACAGTTCAACGGATTCCGTTGGGGTTATTATTGGATCAGTGGTAGCAGCCTTGGTTGTGATAGTAATTATTTTTGCTCTTGTCATTATATGGAGGTTTGTATTTTTACTAATACTTTTATATAATGTATATTCTAATATATATTATTATTATAGCTTTTATATAGCGCTACTTCCATGCTTATAGCATGCTCAGAGCGCTTTGGTCCAATCTCATTTGTGGACCAGTGGGGGGGAGGGGGGATCTAGGAGTTGGTTTCCTGTGCTGCCTTTGGGCGCTCAGAAAAACACAACTCTGCCCGAGTCGGGTGTCGAACCTCGAGCCCCCTTCTAGGTAGCCAAGCAAGCCAAGGTCAAGCTCAAGCCGCACTTAGCCTCTCGACCACGCTTCCCACAATATAAGTTACGTTGAGCTTCCATATTATAAACATAAGGAAGATAAATTGTTAAATGAAGGTCGCCACGATAATCCTTTGATTGTGTCCTGGCCGATGTCATCACCTGCATGTTGTATATTTTATTTATTTATGAAGAAGTGTCTGTAACCTGTAAAACAGACAGGCTAATAAAACAACTCCCTTTCAGACCTTAATTCTGAAATAAAAAATCACAGACTTCACCATGATTCTACAGTAGAGCAGAAGATGTCTAATCATTTTAGGCATGAGGGCCGTAAATATATTTACTATTCGTGATTTACGCCCCACGTTACCGCAAACAACGAATTCAATGACCAATCATCTGCGGCTTTATTATGCGCTGAATGTAGAAGGATTAAGTGACCGGTTAGTACCTCTTCTTAAAGAGGATACGGTTCGCGATCAGTAATTACGACTTCACTGATCTAGAATATACAGTGATCATGTTAGCCAATGTTCAAATATCTAAGCTTTTTGATTTGTTTCAGAAGAAAGAGAACAGCAAAGGACAAGAAAGAATTTCAAGATAATGGACATCTTAATATTGTAGTACTAGACAATCTAAAAGATGGTAAGAGTGTTAACTTCTTGTGGTAACAGTAAAAAAAAAAGGAGAAAAAAATAGTGTCTATGTCAAAAATAGTGTCTATGTCGCATAGTTCAATCAATAAGTAAGTAAATGTCTTTAGTCTGAAGATTAAAGGTGAATGCAGTATTGCACTTAATTACGGAGACACAGATGGTTTGCTTATATTCAGACACATCTAAAGCTAAAATAAATCGTTGGTCTATCGCGGAAGTCTATTCAAGTCTTATTAATAACGCCATTGCTCCAGCATGAGCATTATAACTCCAATATGAGTTGAGTTTGTTAAATACATAACACTCTGTTTCTCCTAGATTGTTTACCGCCTACCTCGCTGTATGAAAAAGGAAGACTCGCAATATTAACTCAATATTATTACTAATAAAAAAAGAAAGACAATCAAGGTGTTATAGTAAAGAACGCAGGACTAAAATTTTAAGCCCCCAAATAACGTCATTGAACAAGGAGAGGCGCAGAAGAATAAAAAAAAAATAGATCGACTGTGGACAGCGGCTTTGTTTTCATCACAAGCAGGACCAGCTTTAGGCCACTGCAACCTACGCGACTGTATTGATCACCGCACTTTCATAGACCCCGCGATAATTCGACGTGTAAATTATTTAATTAAACTGTTATAAGTTATATAAATAATAACTTAATATCCGCGGCTTCCTGATTTTTCAGGGCCTTCTGGGAATCTCCTGAATCTAAAATATATGGAAAAGTCATTGGGTCTTCTGAAATGATAATCTCTTTAAAAATCTCCTGAAAAAAAAAAGTCATTTTAGGCGTGTCAATTGTACGCGCGATAAAAAAAAAAACACCGCTTTGTTAGCTTTCTTTTAACAAAGATTTATTGCAAAGACGAAAAGTGTTTTCTAGTAGACAATCTTAATTTTGACATTATGCTTATCCCTACCCAGACTGGGCCCCTAGCACTCCGTTACGCATAGGGCCCGGCAATTGTTAGGACCAGCCTTGATCAGAAGTAGCAAGATGTATAGGTTTAAACTTGATTTTCATGAACCTATGAAATATTGAACTCAATCTTAACTTTCGGAATCAATGCGATTCTTTATACTTAGTAACAGTAGTAATAATATTCGAATACATTCTTTCATTAAATCATCTACCCCTTGACTTTCGTCGGAGAGGTGATGCAACCAAATCGCTCCATTTTTTACGGTTAGAAGATGTACATACCAAAGTATTCAAAATATCTTTTACTTTGTTGAGCTAACTTTTCTGTGGACGACTCTCTCCGTTCCCTCTACTGTTAATTGAAAGATAATTTTTGACAGTGATTCATGACTTGCAATAACATATGCTGGAACTATCCGCTGTGGGAATGTTGCTAGCATTTCTTTGAAAATTATTGCAACCAATCAGAGGTTGGTACTGGCAGACATGCCACATCATAACACATTACTTAAGAGACATGATTATTGGACTTTTATTAGAGGACTAAAAAAAATATGTACCGGCTTGCTCTTTTACTAGTCTTGTAATGCTAATCTTACAATTCCTTTTCCAGCCATTGTTAAGGACATACACACTATAAGCTCATGTTCAAATTATAACTATAAATATTGCAATACAATTATAATTGTAGGTATTCCTTATAGTAATGATAACACTTCTAAATTTATTTTTTTATTCCTAAACAGAACAATATTCTTTAACGCCGAAAAAGATTAGTATCAATAGCATCAATCAAGTGGATAAAGAACAAAACAATCCTTACATTGAGATACCAGAGGATTTTGCTGCGGATACAATGATGGCTGTTGAAAACTTAAACACATTTATGAAATCCAAAGACACTGAATTTTACAAAAATCAATTCGAGGTACTCATGAATATCAATGGTTGAGGGGTAATGCACTTCGCTTTCAAAGGTTCGGAGCTCACATCTCACAATTCAAATCACATTTTTCACCAAAAGTCTAGCAATATCCCAACGTCACTGAAGCTAAGCACATTATCCCTCAACCTGAAATTGCTAAACCATGTTCAATAATATTACTATTTTGTTTCAATTGTATTTTAATCGATTTTAAATTCTTTACTGTTCCTAATAAATTAAATTATAGTGGTGATTCTTATTCCATCTATTTAAATAACTAAAATGTTGTTTGAGTAATTGTTCCCACGTTTATACAGTTACGTCACGATTATTATTTGAAGGGAAAAGTATTTTTCGTTTAAAAAAAAAAAATAGGACTTGGTTCTGGAAAAATAATGAAATATTAAAATACTAATGATGGATTCAGAAAGAGAGACACTTTTTATTGACGTAGAGATTTAGCTTGACGACATTCGAGGGTTACCTTTGTTATTATTTAACTTCTTGTTCGATTTTGTGCAATATGCGTTGACTAAATTATCTTGTTGGACTGCATTATTGGACAAGTGTTACCTACGTTTGACTTATTCACATTTATATTAAGGACAATAGTTTTTTTTTTATTGTAATTTTTTTTTTAAATATCAACAGAGAATTCCTCAAGCTCAAACTGTAACCCAAGAAATTGGTTTATTAAAAGAAAATAAACATAAAAATAGATACAAGAACATCTGCCCATGTAAGTATAATATGTTACCATTGGTCCACTTGAATAATATACATAAATTACTGAATTCAGAGTTTCTCAAACTGTGTTGTTTGCACTTACTTCCCTGAGGTTCAACTAAAGGGATGCGAAGCCTTTTTTTTTTTCGTTGCTCGTTCCAACGCCGTATAGACCTGTTAGGTGGCAACTGTTTTAAGTGCTCATAGTATGTGACGTTGCAGGCCAGTGTTCAGGCCTTCTATAACGATTGGTCTCGGTTATACACGCCATGAGAAGTACATTAACATTTTCTAAATTCACAATGCAGTATAACGTTGAGTGGGGGACCATACCTTGCATCATTGAGAGTTAATATCACTCTCCCAGACGGAGAATATTTGTCTGGTTGTGTGTCTAGATCTATATCACTAAACTAGAATGTTCTGTACTGTATTCTAACCAGATACACGATTCTAGTCTAGACTAATGCCAGTTTATGTCAAAAGTCTTGATCTGTATAACCAAACCAAAATAATACTTAGTATTCTAGTTTTAGACTACTTTTCAAAATATTTCCAAGCCTGTATTTTCATTAAACTAAAATTTTAAATACTCCGATTTTAATTATATAAAGGCGCAAGAAGTTTTTTTTTTCTTTGTGTGTGTGTGTTTGGGGGAAATGAACTAATTATTAAATGTTCCTTTTTTATCTATTATTTATTAGCTATTAAAATCAAAGTAGTAGCTCTTACAACAGTAGATACATAAAGGAGAAATTCTCTTGAAAAAAAATTATGTTTCATGTTTTGTGACTAAGACAAAGTATTTTTGTCGTTTAACCACTTAGTTTCGAATCTTTATTTTGGCTTATCTATGTCTTCAGATGACCATTCAAGAGTACATTTGGAGATAAATACAGACCAAAATGAATTGGATTACATCAATGCTTCATATATCAGGGTAATTTATTTTTCTGTTAAAAAGTAACTTTTTTATATAAAGTCCTTGACCCAGATAACTGAATGATGACTTACCGCCATTAGCGTAGCTAGGCTGGGGGGAGGGAAGGGGTGAATTTGAAAATCCCCCCGTTCCCCCTCTTGAATAAATATTAGCCACAATGCAGTTGCCCTCAAAGACGTCAAGCTCCCGGGTCCCCAAATGATAGCGAATTTCTAGCTAAGCCACCGCCTACCGATATACGTAATCCCTCTTTTAGCGCTTTATGTCTCATTTGAAGGTTGAAAAAACAACAACAACAAAACAAGACTGGGGCGGCAATAAGATAGCGAATGGGAATGAGGGCCTTCTGTTGCAGGATGCCAAAAAATCACTCAATGTTATTTCAACGCTGGTTATCCCACTGAATAAACACGTGTCAAAAGTGTAATGCAAGGGAAAAGACGCTTTATTTAAAAGAAGTCTGTGCATTGTGTGTGTTTGAATGGGCGTTTAATACAGACAGACAAGAAGGTTACAACAGTTTGGCCTAACAAACGTTTATGCATACTCTATACTAGAGGTTTCAGCCGTAGCTCAGCACGGAGATTACTCATTTTTGTTTTTCTTATTAAAAGATTTATATTTTTTTCCTTTCTAGCTAAAAAAATGTAGCTTGGTATTAAATTTATTGCTTAGTAAATCATACAAAAACACAGTGGAAAAAAACTATAACTAAGTTTTGTAGTGCTTGACATGAGCCAATTTTTATTAATTTTCAAAAGAGATAGATCATATTGTAGATCATTTTGATAGTTATACCAAAACAAATGAACTTATTATTATCATGTTAGAAAAGAACGAGTGTTCATTCTCTGGCGCAGCCAGGATCGAGTTTATTATTATTGTTATTATTATTTTATTTCGCAGGGTTTCAATGACGAAGTAAATTTCATAGCTGCCCAAGGTAAACATTTGATCAAATCTTGTATCTTTATATTTGAAAAAAAATATATACAACAAAACAATGTAACCGCAATAACACCACTATCTTTTTTAATGTCTAAAACACACGAGATACAACCAGATGTGAGTCTGGACATTTGTTACAGTTAGAACATTGTGCTGTTCTCCAAAATGTTTTTTTTTTCAACTCTGTTTCAGGTCCACAGAAATCAACAATAAGCGACTTTATCAGAATGCTCTGGGAACAGAGAATAGATATAGTCGTTATGTTGACAGATCTAGTGGAAGAAACTAAGGTGACCTTCATTGTGTAATGGTATATCCTTCTACTTAATGTAGCTTTTGATTCCGATCCTCGGACTATCTATTACATACACTTAAAACTAAATAGTTAAAATATTTTATTCTGGTATTTATCTAGGTGAAATGTGAGAAGTACTGGCCAGACTCTGGCAAGATCAGAATCGGTCACATCAAGGTGAACTTAGGATCAACACAAGTGTTTGCTGACTACACCATTAGAAAACTGGAGTTATTTAAGGTGATATGTTGACAGAATGTAATATCTTTATCAGCTACCTAGTATTTTAGAAAAAAACAACTTTAATATGTGTTTAAAATTTTTGTGTTGAAATAGCTAATTGATTTGCTTATATAGTATGCTTATCTGCTAATAGAATATTTATGCTATAAAATAAGATGTCGATGTGATAAATGTACATTGTTAGTGCTAAAGGTATATATAAGAAATTTAAAAATTTCTGTATTAAAGTACCATTAGTTTCTGCTAAAATAACATATTTTGTGCTAAAATAATGCATTCGATAAAATATCATATTATGTCGTAAAAAATGATATTTATTTGTTGAAATAGTAAATTTATGGTAAACTTGCATATTTATTTTATGAAATGGAGCACTTACAATTTTAGTATTAGGAATAAGATCGAAAAAAAATATGCATTTCAATTACTGTTACTTTTAGAAAGGGGAAGCAAGCCACAGTTTCACTCAGTTCCATTTCACCTCCTGGCCAGATAAAGGTGTTCCATCCACTCAGTGGAGCTTGGTGGATGTGGAGCAGAGAGTGGCATCCGTACAAACAAACAGACCAATAGTCGTACATTGTAGGTAAGGTCAATCTCTGATGTCATGGAAGACTCACAGAGATTTTAATGTTTAAGGACGTGTATTTTTTTTGTTGCATGGGATTTGTTGACGTTTCAACCAGTGGGAATGTATATTTTAAAACTATAACTTTTATATAGGTCTACTTTATGATTATAAAGCGCTCGGAGCGCTTAGGGCCGATTTCTTTCGTATACCATTGAGGGGGGGGGGAAGGAGTATCTGGGAGAAGGATTTCCGTGCTGACTAAGGCGTTTAGTAAACAAAGCATATATCAACTCTGTCTTTTTGTTTTCTGGAATATACACATTTTCTTCAACATCCATTCTAAAATTAAACTTAAAACTTTCGTAACTATTCATTGGTGAAAGAAATGAAATGAATCAATAAAAAAAAATCGATCGAATAGCTAATTAATTATTGATCATTATTGGTCTAAGCGTAACATCATCATATTATCATCATTTATGCTTATACCAATAAGGGATATTTATTCTTCAAAGAAACGGCTAAATATGTAGGGTACATAAATATATACACATTCTTTCTCCCGTACGTATCTTGACTTTTAAATGCATTTGTTAAACATTTTTATTACATAACAAAACATGAAACAATTAATCTATTAGTTAATTAATTGTTAAGAATTGATTATTCTGTTTGATAACCAGTTAGGGAGGTAAAGTGTCCCCTTTCAGACCTTGCGATCTATGGGGGAAGGTGATGTTTCCAGCACAACGGCTCACTGCCGTTACTTTTCCCAAAGTCATGTACCCATTACAGTTTGGTGGAGATAACTTCTACCTTTATGAGTGAGATAGTTACAAGTGAAGAGTTGTTCCACTTAGATATGTTTTCTTTTTATAAAAAAACGATGTATTTTATGAAGCTTGTTTTATATTTTACTAGTCTCCCTTCTTAACACTACATGAAGGTAAAATTATTAGTATTTATAGCAAAGAACATTTAACGTTAGATCAACGTAGAGTACCCTCTAGTACAGGCTTAGTGAGCACATTGTGCGCCCCTGACAAGGTAATTTAATGGCGCCCCCCAAAAAAAAAGTTTCTATGAAATATAGGCTGCCCTCTGAGGGTGGCGCCCGGGCATCATGTCTCACTTTGCCTGTACAGACACTATGCGATACAAAATGACCTATGCAAGTTACACCAAATACCTATACATCTCTTTGAAATTTTTGAGTAAATTAAGAACTTTAGAGTAGAAAAAAAAAACTCCTGATAATTAAAGATGAGTGAATTTAATGGTTTTGATTTGACAGCGCTGGTGTTGGTAGAACTGGTACATTCATAGCTCTCTACAACATCATGAGACAAGCTGAAGAGACTGGACTTGTAGATTTTTTCAAAACTGTTTCCAAATTAAGAGAAGACAGGATCTTCATGGTTCAAACAGCGGTGAGTGATATCTATGCTTAGCTATCAGATTATATGCCTATACGTGCGTCTTACACGAGGCCTAATTTGACAAAAGTCTGTAATCAGATAGACAAAAAAAGTTGTCGAATGAGTAATTTAAATAAAATAAATATTTCTATGTTTTATAATATTATTCATAAAGCGATTTTTGCATTAATATTTACAAACGTAAGAGGCGCGGTGGCATAGTGGGAAGCATTTTGTTTGCAAACTGGAGGGTCCCAGGTTCGGATCCTGGTGTTGACTGGGATTTTTAATTTGTGGATACTTAGGGCAATTATAATGAGTACCTGACATTAGTAGGGGAAAAGTAAAGGCGTTGATGGTACAGACCACATGACGCCCTCGCTAAACACTTGACGCCAAGTGTAAAAGTCTTATCTCAGACCTTGACATCTATAGGCTTAGATAATGTACAGAGTGAGGTACCCATAAGAGTTGGATGGACTCCGGGGTGCACTAAAATGGCCGATGTTGAAAAATCTGTCTTCAACGAGATTCGAACCCAGGACCCATGTTTGGAAGCGAAGCACATTACCAGTCAGCAAGTTCTCCCACTCTTACGTCTAAACAGTTACTAACTGGATTGCTTAAATATTCATTATCTTTTTTTATATTTTTACTATTTGATCTACGCCACATTGCAAAAACATTTCTGTCAATAATTTTCGTACAAATTAAACCAAACTAAAATATACACTTGACAAACACACATTATTATTTTTTTTAAATTACAGTCTCAATATGAGTTCCTCCATAAGGCAGCTCAGGTCGCTATTGCCTGCATGAAAACGACAGTCCACGCTCATGATTTCAGTGATAGATTAAAAGGTCATGAGAGACAAGACAATTTGGGAAATACAAAACTGGAGACAGAGTTTAATGTAAGGAGCACGAGCAACTATATCAAATCTAGCCAACTTATGTGATTGTTATGTAATATTATAAATGTCTTTTTCTTTCAATCTGTCCACAGAGCCTGTGTGCTGTAGTGGATAGATGTGAGAAGAATTTGCAAGAGGATTTAAATGTTTATGAGAATGAGTCAAAAAGTGAGTTTTTTTTAAACGTTATAATTTATTGAGAGAGTGGGAAAAAAGTGTAGAGGCATTAATTCTAAAGAAAAAAAAATAAAACTTTTTCTTTTTTATCTTTTTTTTTCCCCGAAAAATTTTGATAATCAATTTTGATAAACGCAAGGTATTTCAATTTCATATTATTTGTTCCAGTTAAAAATACATTGATTTTTGTTTCAAGTGTTTAAAATTGTTTTCTTGTTACATACTAAAAAAAAATCTTAACAAAATTTAAAATTTTAATTGGGGGACTAATTTTTAATACAAAAAAAAAATATTCATGTGTAACTAGTCTAGTCATTAAATTTCGGTGACCTGGTGCAGTTTTCCCCCCCCCCCCATTAATCCAACGACAGTGAATTTTAATGTTGAATATATCAGAGATAGAAATTTATTTTTTTAGGGTTGAGAGGTGTGCTTGTGGTTGAGTAATAAAGCCCTTAGTTTCCCAATCGAGGGACCTCGGGTTTGATTCTTTGTGAAGACTGGGATTTGAATTTTTTTTTTGTTTTGGGGACGCCCATTGAATACATCAAAATGTAATGGGTAGTTGGCATCATAAGTAATATTAAAGAAGTTTAATCTCTGTACTGGCTACATCTAAACTAATCGTCAAAGAAGCCTAAACAAAGACCTGAGACGTTATGTCCTGTGGCTAGTTGCTAAGGCAAAATCTGACGTGGCTACGAGCTTTTGGTCTGCTGGTAAGCATTGTGGCCTATCGGTTTTTGCGGCGAAAAATGCTGATGACCTTTACGTCAAATGCCTAACAGATCGCACGGTTTTGAGAGGGTTATATTATTCCGGAGATTTTTGTTTTTATTAGTTTCATGTGTATAATATAATATATTATTATTTTTACTTTTTGGTTATTGTAAAGACATTTATAATGATTTGCCCGTTTTTGTTTTCTAACTCTATATCAGGCTTTTTTACGTTTTACTTATTTGTTTATATCAATATTTGGCTAAATGTATATTTATGTACATTGAAACTTGTGTATTTAATGTTAGCCATCCTCTTTTTTGTGCTAACTGTAATGTTTTCATTTGAAGATATGTATGTAATAATATTTTACTGTGTCCTCTGTTTAGATAAAATTGAAAGTGAGTACGAGCTTGAACACGACATAAATGCTAACGACAAAAAACAATTTCTATTTCTCCCGGTAAGTTATGTAACAAAAATTATTTTTAAATACTAAACTTGCATAGAAATATAATTACGTGATCTGTAAAACATTAATTTTTTATTAATATTTTTTTTTTATCACAGATAATTTTGGGCTATTTCTAGATTTAGCTCCTCAACAAGGATTTCCTTCATAATCCTTCATTTCTCTTTTGCATTGAGATGTTCATATCGTGGTCGAGAGGCCAAGTGCGGCTTGAGCTTGGCTTGCTTGGCTACCTAGAAGGGGGCTCGAGGTTCGACACCCGACTCGGGCAGAGTTGTGTTTACTGAGCGCCCAAAGGCAGCACGATAAATCAGCTCCTAGATACCCCCTCCCCCCCACTGGTCCACAAATGATATTGGACCAAAAGCGCTCTGAGCATGCTATAAGCATGAAAGTAGCGCTATATAAAAGCTATAATAATAATAATAATAATTTCATGTGTTCATGCTAAGTCTTCATTACATTGCCGGGTATTAAACATTTAGATTTTTCTTTTAAAATCGCTTTATACTAAAACTGTAGTATATAGTGTTAAAAAAATAAAGTTCCCCTTTCAGGCCTTGTGGTCTATAGGGCAGATGGTGTAAAGGTCATCTGTTTCCGTTCCCCCACGGTTAACAAAGGTGTCATGTGGCCAGCACAACGACCAGCCGTCTTTACTTTTCCCCAACAAACTTCAGATGCCCATTAGAGCTGGGTGGACTCAGAAGCGCACAAAGATCCCGAAATTAAAATCCCAGTCTCACCGGGATTTAAACCCAGGATCCTGGTTCGGAAGCCAAGCGCTTTACTCCTCGCTCCACAACCATTTCGTCTTCATTGCCGTAAATACGAAATAAAATATAAAGACAATAACTAGATCTAGGTATTTTTTTTGTCTTATTTTCTGATTTGTTAAGGATAATAATATATAAAATAAATTGAGTTTGAATGATAAGCGTCTGTTAGTACAGTAAAATGTATAACTATTGTTTTCATATTTTTTAAATATTCTTATTTTGACAGGGCTACAAGCAAAGGGATCAACACATTCTAACCAAGATTCCGTCGACTTCTGAAGAAGCTTTAACCTTGTGGAAATTTGTTGTAGACTACTGTGTATCACTTATCGTTGCTTTTGAAATTGACGTAAACAGTAAGGTAACTTTTGTTTGTTTTTTTTCCTTCTTATTGTAATGGACCTCATTCACCAATCGTAAACAAACAACATTTAACCACGTGGTTCTCTATCTCTTCTATACAAATAACGTAATACTCACTGGCTGTCACGTGACATGTTTTTTTTTTGTTTTATCAATATCATCACGTGGCTAAATGTTGTTTGTTTACTATTGGTGAATGAGGTCCATTTAATCTCTAAGTTATGAATATTTGATTGGATTTATTCATTGTATAGTTTTATTATATGGTGTTGGTGTGTATCAGTAATAAAAAAAAATTACAAATTAATTTAAACTCTAAGCATGTAAATCAACAGATCTAGGTTTATTAGGTCACTGTAAAATATATAGAAAATATTGGAACAAAATATGTTTAATATAATGAGGTTAAAAAAATAGTGTCTCCAAATGATAGAACTTCTCACTACATACTTTACAACTTTATATCTCAATAATCTAGAAGTTAGTTCCCATTTCGATGTCAAA
Organism: Biomphalaria straminea; assembly: GCA_021533235.1. Classification (NCBI taxonomy): domain Eukaryota; kingdom Metazoa; phylum Mollusca; class Gastropoda; family Planorbidae; genus Biomphalaria; species Biomphalaria straminea. The sequence continues at coordinate 5,280 of JADKLZ010013817.1, read as the reverse complement.
ATAATTAAGTAACAATCATTTATTGACCAGTCGGTTTATTTAATAATTAATAGTAAGTTTCTAGTCGGTTTATTTAATAGTAAGTTTTTACTCTACAGAAAATGTTTCAATATTTGCCGTACTTGGAAGACAAAGAACTTGTGTTCTCCCCCGCTGAAGTTCAATTGAAATCCGTCAACCAGACAAAGCTCATAATTGAGAGAAGTCTGAATGTGGTGTGTCCGAAGTCTGCGAATTTTTTACAGTCCAGTGTAAGTGTATTCAACTTGACCTGTTCTTTAGACTTTTGGACAGTTGTAAACTCAAACATAATCTATTAATCTCTTTTAAATCTTAAAACAAATCTCAAAATCTGAGTGAATGTTTTTAATGAATAAATCCACAATTTGAAATCATTAATAAAAAAATTATTAAATATATATTTGATAATCTGAAGTAATAACAAAAAAAGCTGTATATTACATATTTGTCTAAAAGGAGACACCTGCTTTATAAACTAAATAAACCCCTCAACCTTACGGTGTAGATCCGTGTTTCTCAGTGTAGACACATGTATATTCCAATTAAAGAAATGAATTAAAAGACATTTCGTTATACAACACTTTACAGAAAAGTCATGCCGAGGTCACACACCTAACATGTCTGTCTTATGATCTTGAACCAAAGACAGTGATGGAACTTACCAAAGGACTAAGACAGAGTTTCTCCCAGACTGGTGGTAAAGTTCTATACATCTGCAGGTAATACAATTTTAGTTTCACAACTCTTCTTGTCAGGCTCAATGTGTTACTTAAGAACGATTAATGTTGCTAAATAAAATTAACATGCATCCAGCTATCCAGGGAAACTAAGATTCTTAATAATCCGAAAAGTGACATCAGCAACGCACATAGAGTATCCCACTTCACTGAAAACAACTGACTACCAATTTGTCTTTCACATACAAGGAAAACTCATAATTCAAAAACATACCGTGTATACCGGTAAAAATCATACCTGGGGGATATGAGCAAAGGGATATAACGCAAGCTTTTAAAACTAAATATCAACAAAGAAATAACACATTCACTTTTGCTATACCTGTCCCTGACACTTTTGAGTGACCAAAATACGCAGTTGGAGGCAGTTTTATTTATATAGATAGATAGATAAAAAGATAGATAGATAGATAGATAGACAGATAGATAGATAGATAGATAGACAGATAGATAGACAGATAGATAACAAGATTACAAAGAGATCCCTCGGATCCCTGTCAGATCCGCCTATTCGCAAGATGTTTCGGATGTTCCTTCTAAGTCCCTGGATCAATTCCTGTATGCTCCCATCCTTAAACTATCGCAATATTTCTGAAAGAACAGTAAAGGTTAAATCATATTTTCAAAAGCCTTTAGTGTTTTTTTCTAACCGTGACGGACAGACCAACCAACAGACAAAACGCACAAAAATATGCTTGTTTCATTCTAATGGGGCCACTAAACATTTTTTTTTTTTAAATATTTTTTTTTAAATTTAAGAAATTAGTTTAGAATCATGTCATTTCCGGGCTTTACGCTAGTACACGAAAGCCGCTGCTAAAAGTTCATTTTAAAAAATGTGCATGATATCTACATGCCAGAAGCATTTCTTATAGTAACATTTCCTCCCTTACATTTACGTAATTGTTTTAGAATAGGTGTTTTGTTATTTAAAAATCGCTTGCATAATAAATTTTATAAATTAAACGGTTTGCTTTTAGAAAACTAAAAGTAGCCGTTGCACCTAAACTTTTCAAGCCGCATTTAATGGTGAAATAATATTGTTCGTATCTCTTCTAGTTTTGGCGCTCTGAGTCTGACAGACGGACAGACGGACAGACAGACAGAAAGTCATTTTAAAAATGTGCGTGATATCTACATGCCAAGGGCATTTTTTCTAGTAACATTTCCTCCCTTACATTTACGTAATTGCTTCACAATTGGTGTTTTATTATTAAAAAATCGCTTGCATAATAATTTTTATAAATTAAACGGTTTGCTTTTAGAAAACTAAAAGTAGCCGTTGCACTTAAACTTTTCAAGCCGCATCTAATGGTGTAAAAATATTTTTCGTATCTCTTCTAGTTTTGGCGCCCTGAGTGTGACAGACGGACAGACGGACATTTTGCACAAACCTAATAGCTGCTTTTTTCCCTTACGGGGGCCGCTAAAAATGATAGATAGATAGATAGATAGATAGATAGATAGATAAATAGATAGATAGATAGATTGGGGCATAGTGCCCCCTTACTATGTTTCTGGGGAGAACTAAAGGTTTATAACGATATAAATTAAAATATTATTTTATTATGATGCTAAAACAAGTACTTAACTTATAAGTTTATGACGTTGCAACAGAAAGAAACATAGTTAACGTCCTAAGCCTAAACGTCCTACAATGGATGAAATTAGGTTTCAGCTTCAGACTATCTCCCGTACAGTCCGAATAGCAAACCGCAAATTCAGTCCTTTTCCTTGTCTGTACAAATAAAATTTTATAGTTTAACATTATTCTTAACAACATTGTAAATAAAGTTTACATATCACAATAACATGACCTCTATTCTTTAGTGACGGTGTTTCACAAAGCGGTTTCCTGGCTGTTTTGTCCCTTCTGCTTGACAGGGTGGACAACGAGTCGTGTGTATCAATCCCACTGATTGTAGGAACAGTGAAGTCTTTGCAACCAAAAATCATGCCAAATATAGTAAGTGTTTTTATTAAAAAAAAAATAATTAAAAAAAACGGAGCAAAGCAAAAACAAAAACATTCCAAAAAAAGTTTGTTTTTTTTCTTTCAAAAAAGTGTATTTATTAATTTCAATTTTTCACAATTCTTTTAATCATGAAATACCAAAGAAGATTGTACTGCAAATACTCATTTGGTAGCATTAAAGTATGAAGTAAATTGTATCTATATAGGACTTACTTTTCTACTAGATACATAATTTACTTTGAATTTACGATAACATGTATCAATTAGACCTGGAAAAATAAGTAACCCGAAATTCATATTTCCTTAATTTAACTGAGGTTTCCAGGCTCAATTTTAGTGTATCAGCATTTACCCTCTAAATTGTCCAAAGTTAATAATGCTTAACTTTTAAATTTGGCATATGGATTTGTACATAAACATTAGATTATATTTAATTATTTAATTGTTAATGAGCTTTTACTTCTAACAATTGAAAGGCAACATATACTTTGAAGTATGAACCAAGTTTTCAAATATTTAATGTATTTTAGAAAGTTTTGATATAGCCTATATTTTGTTATCTTTTGCTTGAAAGTTTATTTTTACAAAAAAAACAAAAAAACTCTCACTCTCTTTTATTTACTATTTCTCTCTGACTTACCCTTTCTTTGTCTCTCTGTTTTGATCTGTTTCTTTCTCTGTATCTTTTATTCTCCTTGTTATGCAACGATTAGTAATTAGTCATTTGTTTCGTAAAAAAAAAGAGAAAGTTTTGACTTAGAGACGTGACTATTATAAACTAGACTAAGTTTTGAGGGGATATTGAAATAAACCAACCGATATGAACATAATGTTTTGACGGCTTTAGTGTAGGTGCTTTTTATAAACGTAGGGACTTATCTTGACGACATTTGACGGTTCTCTTTGTTCTTCTTCAGTGCGCGGTGGTTGAGCGGTAAAGCGCTTGGCTTCCGTACCGGAGGTCCCTGGTTCGAATCGGGATTTATTTGGGTCCATTGAGTCCACCCAACTCTGATTGGTACCTGACATTAGATGAGGGAAAGTAAAGGCGGTTGGTCGTTGTGCTGGCCACATGACACCTTTGTCAACCGAAGGCCACAGAATCAGATGACCTTTACATCATCTGCCCTATAGACCAAAATGTTTGAAAGAGGAACATTACTTTCTTTTTCTTTTTGTTCTTCTTAAACTTATACGACATTTACTATCAGAGTCGACTATCTTCTATTGTTGGCCTTTTGCCTGTGTTATTGGATTTCGTTATAGGATAGTTTAGTTTATCGGCATTTAGACACAGCAAGGAAGCGCCTAACATCTCTCTCTCTTTTTCTCTTTTTTATTACTCTGTATATCTTTCTTTGTATCTCTTTATATCTCTTTATTTTCTATTTTAGAATTATTTTGAGTTTTTTGGCCTGCTAATAAGAAGAAATGACTTAGTTATCAGTTAGAGAAATTCATTATTTGTCAACATTGTCTCATTATATAGGAACAGTATAGAGCTATTTACCGTGCAGTTAGTCGATACGTCGACACTAGCAGTCAATACTCTAACACCAACTACCAGAACGTGGACAAATTAAGTGACGTAGAGAACACTGGCCAGGCCAACGACAATGAGAATAGGAAGTTTCAGTTCCAACCAATCAACGATATTACCACAACAGAAACAACCACAGACCCACTGAACAAAGAGACATTTCTTTATGCTAATGTTATGTAAATGTATTCTCATTTGTATGTATGTGTAAGTTGTTTTAACATGGGTAAATCTCATCATTTTTAAAAGTGATTTTTTTACTATGTACATGTACTATGATATAATATATAAAATGCATTTATAATAAAATAAAATAAATAAACTTCCTAGCTATGTTGCTAGTTGAAATGTAATATTGATGTATTTAATGCCTTTTAAATAATCTGGAACTTATATTTGGTCCGTTTTACATAGACACTTTTTTTGGTGGTAACAAATACATACGTTCTATAGTTTAAGTAAATCGCTGATACAGTCTGACAAAATAAGGGACAAACGAGTTTTTATACCATTCGGTTCTAGCTTTGATGGACATATCATTCTAATGGAACTTTTTGTTATAATCACCGTGGAGATTTCAATTTAACTTTAAACTTTTTGTTTGTATTTTTACCACCTTAGTAAGAATCTGTCTATTTTATTCTCCTCCTATGTGTTTATTAATAATAATAATAATAACAATAATCCTTAATGTCCTTAGAAAATTTGTCTTACACTTTGTGCATTACACCTAACAAAACATTATAACTATTTTTTAAAAAATGTACATTCATACCTGACTGACTCAAATTTTACATGTTAAAAGTTTTATCAAATCGTTTCTATTTAATGATTTGATTGCCAGGGGAACAAAAAAGTGAATCTGTCTGTCTGTCTTTGTTATCGGTGTATTGTATCTCTTTTGCAATGGTATGCCTTAGTGGGTCGCAAGTCCTTTTTTTCCTGTATAATTTATTTATTTGTATAAAAACGCCATGAATTCTATATAACACCTGTATATCACACTTT
>JADKLZ010013787.1:0-10699 GCA_021533235.1 Biomphalaria straminea | reverse complement strand
ACTAATATAAGTCAAACTAATATAAGTCAAACTAATATAAGTCAAACCAGAGTTTTCACAGTGTAGTCAACGAGCTAGTTATTCTTTTCTCAGCGATGTAAATCAACTGTTAAACTCTTAGTAAATTTGTTAGATTTGTTTTCGAGATCCGTGTTCACCCATCCAGAAGGTTCCACCCAGGCTTTTGTTTCCACAAAGTTATCACTAAAATAGATGTAATGTTTAAAAAAAAAAAAAAAAAAAAATTACAAAAATACGAAAAGTATTTTGTAAGAGTTAACCTTCATAGCTAATGACTCCATCTCCATCTTTGTCCACACTTCTCAAGAAGTCGGCCACTTCCGCGTCACTCAAGTTTTGACCCAATCTGGCCACAGCACTTCTGAATTCCCTAGCTGTTGGGGGGAAAAAGAGAATTCATTTTTTTTTTAGTTAGTAGGAAAAAAAAAAGTTTGATAGTACAAAAATCGAGTATTTCGTATTTATCAGTCGACTATGGTCAAATTTAAGTACAATGTTTCTCAACTCTTTTACTAGTGACGTCTTTCTAGACATACAAAAAAACAAAAAGAAACACTTAGGAACTCTTCTCTCATTTAGCTAGTAAGCTCAACCAGTGCTGAGCGTTTTCCTGCATTATGAGAGATTCACAGCATATGGTTATGCGGCATATGGTATGCAAATAAATGCTTTAGAAAAATCCTCTCAAATTATGATCAATAGCCCACAGGGCTTTAAAAAGGGCATCAGCATTAGAGGTGAAAAGTTGACAAGTGTCAGTAGTTTGAAATACCTCGAAGAAGCTATCGTCTCAGACGAAGGAAACCTAACCCGAACTACTGGCCCGCATTGCACAAGCAGTCCACAGCAGCACTAGTGAAACTCATAACAATATGGAAAGACAAAGGCATGGCCCTCGAAACTAAAGTCAAACTGATTGCTGCCTCTGGGTAAAAAATCATTTTATTTGGTCAAGAGACATGAAAGGGTATTGGTTCTACTTTTTTTTTTGTTTATGTTTTTGAGATTCTGCACAGGTCTAAGGAATTTATGTCTTCTACATTAAAAAAATAGCTTGTGTATCCACAGCCTAAACCACACTCTTGTCTGGTAATGTTATGATAAAATGATCATGATCAATTCTTTGTTATTCTTACTGAAATAATGACATTGTGAAATCTAACATTTGTGAGAAATCTGCTTTGAAGCAATTTAAATTGAACAGTATGCAGTAACATATTAACTATATTATTAACTAAAAAATAGTTCATATTAAAGCTAGAGAATTAAAGCTTTTATCAGTTGCTTGGAGGTTGTTCTGTTCTCACAGATTTATAATAAATTACTGTAGACTAAATAATAATATAATAAATTACTGCAGACGTTACTAAATAATAATAACGGAGACTGTACTTATATTTTTTTTGCTTTCGCACAAAACATAAACAATGACGTAATATCATATAATATTAGCACAGAGTCAAAATCTATTTACTAAATTTGATAATAATAGGAAGGGACCTACAAGCCCCCGCCTCCCCCACCCCAAAGAAAAAATTATTATAACGTCTCTCTTTTTTGCTAAAACGTCTTGTAGACTTACATGCTATTTCTCTCACTTCCCATCATAGAATCAAGTTGAAACTTTCCCCGTTATTGTCCATTAAAAAAATACCAAAGTAGTTTAACAATTAGTCGTAATTAATTAATTTTGTTTTGCATGTAAAATGTACTAAATAGGCGACGGTAGACCGGTGACAATAATCACAGTAATGTAGATAATAAGGAAATAGGTCTTTCGTAAAAAAAAAGTGTAGTAGGCCTAATAGTAGACTAATAAAATTATAAAACCTTCTATTTTTATAAGTACTTGAATGGCTCAGTGGCAAATGTTAGGTAGTTAGTTTAGTTTATTATAGAATTGCGCACAATTTTTAGATAGTTAGATAGTTTAGTCTTTTAGAAATGTGCACTTTTTGGTACCGACATTGAACGCACATTTTATGACGACACAGACTGTAGGGTTAGAGGTTAAGATTGACGTAATAGGAATTCAGTTACTGCTAGATTTTGGGGTGATCAGACATATTTTATCTTTTGACTAGACTGTGGCCCATCTTGTAAATAAATGTTATGATTCAAAGTTCATTCGAAGTCAACTTATTTATTCAAGTCTTTGTTCGTGTTATGTGATGTCTTCTCTACGATACTCGCGAAATTGAAATACATCTTCACAAGAAACCCATGCACCTAGTGCCACCTAGTATCCTGAAGTAACTTAGAAATATATCAGCTACAGCAAGAACTAACATTACAACAAGAAAGAGAAGATCATTACACAAAACATGTCGGCCTTCCATCATGGAGGCTCGAATACGAATTCAGACTAAGCAACCTAAGCAACTTTTTTTTTTACCTCCTTATTTCAAAGGGCGAATGACTCTTGTCAACATGCAAGATAGCAGACGCGTAGAAACTGCAAGACTAGGAGAGAGAATTTCGGCCTTAAAATGTAATTTTTTTCGGACGACTATCGTCTATAACTCTATAATGGTATTGCAACTATGTAGTTAAATTTTGAGTCATTATGAATTAATTACTTATTGATTTAAAATAATTGTTTCAATTTCATTCAATATAAGCGAGTTTTTTAAAAAGTATCTTCTGTCGGGTGAACGATTTGTCGGGCTACGAATTGTCGGGTAAACGAATTGTCAGGTAAACGAATAGTCGTGAACGAGTGTCGTAAATGATTGTCGTGAACCATTGTCGTGAACGATTTGTCTGTGAACGAAAAGTCTGTGAAAGATTTTGTCGTGTCCCCGTCCTACCTACCTGTGATGACGCCGTCACCATTCTGATCAAAGGATCGAAATGTCTCTCGCACCTCTTTGTCGACGCCTTGTTTGGCTGCAAACTCGTGAGCTATCAGGGGGAGGAACTCGTGGAATTCAACGTAGCCACTTCCTGTGAAAATAACATGAAAAAGATCGAGGTTAATTCTGCTGCTTCCATCTCAGAACGAGGTCACTTCGTAAGAAAATAAAGTTTATTAAAGCTGTAGTGAACAAGGTTGGTTTAAAAGGATGTACTAATACACTCATTTTATGAAGTATGATGCAGAAATGTTGAATCAGAGGCGTCGACAGGGTTGGTAATAGGGCCATAGTGCATCTTTATACTTAGTGCATTATGGTCCAATGTCTTTCCTTGACAAATGGCTCGAGGAGGCAGTGGCGTAGATAGGGTGGGGGGAGGAGGGGGGAGAATTTGAAAATCCCCCCAATTGAGGGTTTTTACATTAAAAATTAAGTATTACGCAAAATATAGGGGCCCCTAAAGAGGTCAGTCCCCCAGGGGCCCCAAACGATGGAAAATTTCTAGCTACGCCCCTGCGAGGTGGTATCAAGAAGAAAGTGTTGACCGTGCTGCCTTTAAGCTCAGCAAACACAACTCAAGCCGGGATTGGAACTCGAGCCCCCTTGGTAGGAAGCCAAGCGGTTTATACCATTTAATACCAAGACAAAACCCTCCCACCCCTCCTAAAAATGAAAAAATTAGTTATTTTATACGTTCACAAGATTTTTCAGGTGTATTACTATTGTCGAAGTTTCACAAATAAATACAGTTTTTCTCACTTAAGTGTCTCCACATAATGGATGTCGATTAGCAGTCTTCGCACCGCCTAGCGACGTCACTGCTTTCAATCGTCATGGCAGAAGCTTGTAAATAAGTGTTATGCTTATCCCAACGACGATGAATTGTCGAGTTGGTAAACAAATTTAAGGCCGATGTGGACTGATTGGGAACGTGTTCCCAACGGGAATGATGCTATCGCCCAAACAGAAGGTTTTCCAAAAATAATTCGTGAAAGGATGCGAGACACTAAAGGTGTTTACGAAGTCCATGAAATTCTAATGATATACTAAAATGTAATTTATTAAAAAAATAAATTCACTCATTTTCAAAATATGTTATTGATATAAATGTGATTAAAGGCCATGAGAACGACTGTGTGAAAGGTTCCTATTCAATCAAAACTTAGATTCAAATTTCTGCAAGAGATCTATCACTGCATTTGGTTTTGGTTGAATTTTACCGCTAATTAATATGCGCCTTCAGCTAATGACATTTAATCGATGTCGTTAAGTGGACTCAAAACAACAACGTTGACATTTCCAAAGTTCCTAAATCAAACATTGTAGAAACGGTGGATTGATTGGGCCCCCTGCCACAATGCACCCTTCCACCCAAAATAAATCCCTTTTCGTTTTATTGGTTCATTGGACAATATTTGTAGGGGGGGGGTCTACCTACACCGGGTACACCAAAATGATGGAGGCGCGGTGGCTGAGTGGTAAAGCGCTTGGCTTCTGAACCAGTGGTCCCGGATTCGAATCCTGGTGAAGAATGGGGATTTTTATTTCAGGATCCTTGGGCGCCTTTGAGTCGATCCAGCTCTAATGGGTACCTGACATTAGTTGGGTAAAAGTAAAGGCAGTTGGTCGTTGTGCTGACCACGTGACACCCTCGTTAACAGTAGGCCACAGAAAAAAGATGACCTCTATTTCATCTGCCCTATAGACCACAAGGTCAGAAGGGAGAACTTTATTTACTTTTTACACCAAAATGATAAGAAATTTTGTTGTTTTTTTTTTTGTTTTTTTTTACAAAGCTGATATCAACTCACCCTGTTTGTTTGTCAAAAGGTTTGTATATGTTATTTCTCCCACACCCATTCTGGGATTACCGTAATTATCAGATGAATAGCAGAGAGAGTTAGCGGATCATATCCTGCGATATGCTTTGTTTTTAAAAAGTATTATTTTTCTCTTGCATGCTTTTTAAAAATTTTTATAAATGCTTTTTTATTGTTAGACTAGATCTAATTAATTAATTAAATGACATCCAAAATAATTGATATAAGAACGCTTAATATACTTTTAAAATAATTTTCTTGTTTTTTTTTTTTTACAAAAGTTATATCAACTCTGTCTGTCTCGTTATTTCTCCCACACCCATTCTCGGATCAATTTTATCGAATCAGTTTTTTTTTCATTAGATCTTGTTCAATAGACGAAATAGCTTAGTGAGTCGTAAATTGTCGTTGATTGTAAGTATTTCTTCATCAAAGTAAGTTTGGAAAAACTTCTCTTGCATGTAGCCACACTTTACTCAATGGTAAAAAAAATATGCAAATCAAGATGGTAATATTAGTGGACTGACATTTTTTTTTTAAACTTTAAACCTGGAGAAACTGGGACAATTATCTTAACCCCCCAGACAAAATTAGTTTTTGTCTATGTTGCTGGGAGAACCATAGAGATTAATTGCCATCTGAGGATTCAATAAAGGCGACTAAAATTCACATTTATCATGACGTTGTTATGACGGCGTTATTATTTCATGAACAAAACGGTCCAAGAAAGTTTGTTTTTTTCCATCAGTAGCTCTTTCTTGTGCGTTGATAGAAAATCTACATTTTTTTCGCCCGGCAATTTTGACAATGACAATGCCTGACAATGTATCATAAAATTTTGATCCAGATTTTAGATGTTAGATAGTTTGTCCTCAGTTTGATGCCCCCCCCCCCAACTTGATGCCCCTTGCGGACCGCACCACTCGCGCATTGCTATCTACGCCACTGTGTAGCACTATATTTAAAGCGAAGATTGAGGCTACTCTATTGAGAAGGGGGTTGCACTAGTAGCCGCGGAGCTCCACCGATATAATATCGACATAGCAGCACTAAGCGAGACTCGACTTGCGGATGAAGGTGAACTATGTGAAAGAGGTTCTGGATACACTTTTTTCTGGAGCGGTAGAAGCACTGAAGTACGACGTGAATCTGGAGTCGGCTTTGCCATAAAGACATCATTATTACCTAAACTAGTCGGGCCTCCCAAAGGAATTAGTGACAGACTAATGATCTTAAAGCTGCCTTTACTAAACGGGAAGAAACACATTTCCATTGTTAGCTGTTACGCACCCACCATGACCAACCCAGATGACGTCATAGCAAAGTTCTACGAAGAACTAAACTCCACCATACGTGATATTCCAAAAACAGAAAAGCTACTCATTCTCGGTGACTTCAATGCAAGAGTCGGCTCTGACCATCACATCTGGAAAGGAGTCTTAGGCAAATTTGGGATAGGACAATGCAACAGCAACGGATTATTACTACTCCAGACCTGTGCTGAACACAAGCTGCTCATATCAAACACAATATTCAGTCTTCCAATGAGAAAGCGAACCTCCTGGATGCATCCCCGCTCAAGACACTGGCACCTCATAGATTACGTCATCACCAGACAATCTGACCGTCAGGACATACGTGTCACCAAATCTTGCTGTGGTGCAGAGTGTGGAACAGACCACCGCCTCATCATCACAAAGCTCAACATTCGTATTCAACCTAAGAGACGTCCGCAAAAATCTAAACCCCTAAAAAGGCTAAACACTGCCAGCCTAGCGGATGACAAAACTGAAAAGTCGTTCGCAGATGCGATAGAGAACTGCCTCAAGTCCACCTCTCTAATTGAATCGAATGTAGATAAAAGCTGGGAATGTTTCAAAGAAGCTATCCATAGCACAGCCTTAAGCATACTCGGACCTATGGAGAGAAAGCATCAGGACTGGTTTGATGAAAACAGTACTGAGATCAAAAAACTGTTAGATGAAAAGCACAAGCTCCATAAACTGTATCTGAACAACCCAAATTCCCAGTCCACTAAAGATGCATTCACCAACATCCGCAAAAATGTGCAAAAACAGTTACGCCAAATGCAAGATACCTGGCTTAGCAAGAAAGTGGAAAAAATACAGGAATTTGCCGACAAGCACGACATGAAGAACTTCTTCCATGCCATAAACGAAATCTATGGACCCACAAAGTCAGGCTCATCTCCTCTATTAAATGCTGATGGGACAATCCTATTGACAGATAAGGAAGAAATCCTAAAACGCTGGGCCGAGCACTTCGAAAAGGTTCTCAATACACCTTCCATCATAAATGAAGCGGCCATAGACAGGCTACAGCAAGTACCTATAAATGAAAAAATGGATGACCCTCCCACGCTAAAGGAAACCGATCTTGCCATTCAACAGCTTGCAAGCGGAAAAGCCCCAGGAGCTGACTCCATTCCCGCAGAGGTCTACAAAAAAGGTGGACTACCCCTGATCGAAAGACTTCATGAGCTATTTTTAATTTAGTGGGAAAATGAGTCAATACCACAAGACTTTAAAGATGCCACAATTGTTCATCTATACAAGCGAAAAGGAAACCGCCAAATCTGCGACAACCATAGAGGGATATCTCTTCTTTCTATTGCTGGGAAAATCCTTGCACGCATCCTACTAAATCGGCTCATGCAACACATAGAACATGGTCTACTACCAGAAAGTCAGTGCGGCTTCAGAAAAGAGCGTGGAACCATTGACATGATCTTTGCGGCAAGGCAGCTCCAGGAAAAATGCCAAGAACAAAATGCTGACCTCTTCTCAATATATGTCGACCTAACGAAGGCATTCGACACTGTCAGCAGGGAAGGTCTCTGGAAGATTATGTCAAAGTATGGCTGTCCACGAAAATTCATTACCATGGTGAGACTATTCCACGATGGCATGAAGGCCCGTGTCCAAGAAAGTGGTGAACCATCAGAGCCCTTCGAAGTATCAAACGGGGTAAAACAAGGCTGTGTCCTAGCACCTACACTGTTCAGTATCATGTTCTCCGCTATGCTGACAGATGCATTCACGGATAGAGAAAACAAAGGAATAAATATAACATACAGATTTGATGGTGGCCTATTCAACCCGAGGCGGCTCAAAGCAAAATCAAAAACAAATTCAGCAGTAATCAGAGACTTGCTATTTGCTGACGACTGCGCCCTAAATGCCTGCTCTGAAGACGATCTACAAAGCATCGTCAGTGACTTCTCAAGAGCATGCTCAGACTTTGGCCTTACCATTAACACAAATAAGACTGAAGTCTTATATTTACCTGCTCCTGGGAAAGCCTACTCGGATCCAAGCATCACTATAAATGGACACGATATAAAGGCAGTGGACAAATTCACATATCTTGGCAGCACACTCTCCAGAAATGGAAATATTGATAACGAAATCAACCTTCGCATCGCCAAGGCCAGTGCATCATATGGCAGACTATCAAACAATGTTTGGAACAGACGTGGTATCACCACAAACACTAAGCTAGGGGTCTACCGAGCCGTCATCCTACCTACATTGCTCTATGCCTCAGAAACATGGACAGTATACAGAAGACATGCCAAGAAACTAAATCACTTTCACATGACATGTCTAAGAAAAATACTAAATGTCAAATGGCAAGACAGAATGCCAGATACTGAAGTCCTTCAAAGAGCTGGTTTGAAAAGCATCCACACAATCCTGATGCAGTCCCAGCTGCGATGGGCAGGACACGTGTGCAGGATGGAGGACCACCGCATCCCAAAACGTCTCATGTATGGCCAATTAAGAGAAGGCAAGCGCTCGCAAGGTGGTCAAAAAAAGCGCTACAAAGACACCCTCAAAGCTTCTCTAAAGGAGTTCAACATTGACCCAGGCACCTGGGAGACAGAGGCACATGACAGAGCTTCATGGCGCCGCGCTGTGAGATCCGGCGCACAGGTTGCTGAGGAAAAAAGAACAACGCTTGCGGAAGAAAAACGCCAGAGAAGGAAAGCAAGGCAAACGACACTAGCTCCAGCTGGAATTACCTGCCCAGAGTGCGGCCGAACATTCCGAGCTCGCATAGGTCTCACCAGCCACATGAGGAGGCACAAAGCCCCAGTGCAAAGCCCACAGCCCACTGGATGACAAAGTGGTCATCATCGAATCACGATGGACGAACATCATTGAGAAGGGGGTTGGAGTGGATTAATCAAATTTTGATTAAAATTAGCAACAGAAAGACATAATGTATAAAGATAGGTAGAGGTAGACATGAACAAAAGACAAAGCCCTACCGTCGAGGTCAGCGTTGCGCATCATCTCTTCAATCTCTCGTTCGGACATAGGGCGACCAATCGCCTTGACTACTTCCCGAATCTCTCCTCGGCTGATCTTCCCATTGCCATCTTGGTCGAACAGACAGAATGCCCTGTTAATGTCTAAAATAGAGACAAAGGGAAATAATAACAAACATATGTTTTTCTATTATGTGACTGATATGACTTATGTACGACGTGAGACACTAACAATACTAATTTATAGATATATATCGTGTTTAAAATTACATTTCGCTTGATGATCGCTAATGTTTTTCCCTGCAAGTAATTGTAGAAAAAAAACTACATTGTATTAGGTATAAGACATTTAGACTACAAATCTAAAAAAAATTTTTTACATTTATATTACAATAATTTGTAATCTTTGTTTCATCAACAATGCTTGTTTTGCTCCTATGTAATATAATTAAAGTTTCCTAAATATATATTTTATATAACTACACAATTAGTATCAATAATGTAGGTAAACTTTATAGAAATAAAATTTTGTTTGAAAAAAAAAAGCCCAAGGATCCCTAGGATCTAAACAGCTCGACAACTGATGTTCAAAGCTAAAAAGCTGAGGTTTCCTTAAAAAAAAGGAAAGAAAAAAAACATACAAAATGTTTCCTTAAAAAAAGAAAGAAAAAACATAATAAAAGATTTAGAAAATATGATACTGAATGGTTAATGAATCCGTGAAATTATCATGTACAATCAAACAAAGATATATTATTTTCATTCCCTGTGTAAAGGCAGTTGGACGTTGTTTGTTGTGCTGGCCACATGACACCCTCGTTAACCATAGGCCATAGAGACAGATGACATTCACATCATATGTCCTATAGATCACAAGGGCTGAATGAGGATTTTTAATTTTTTTTTAACATGCAAGACTAAAACCAACGACCGAACCACAACAAACGGGTTGCCTGAATCAGCCATGAAAGCCAATGAATTAGAAGACTTTAAATATCTTATTAACGTGCACAACAAGATGCACACGTGGACATAATTACCTTCATTTCTGAAATAACGTCTGTAATTTATAAGATAATATGACGTCGGCCTTGTCTCAACAGGCCCTACTATTCAACAAAGAGAAAAGATTCACAGACCTCCGCTCCTGGTCACAGCCTGCCTCAACCAACCCAACATCCCTCACCCCCCCCCTCCCTTTTCTGGATAACACAATGAGACCAGACTGGACGCGGTCCTCGGGGGAGGGGGAGAGGGTAATTCAGTGGCAAGAGTTTGTCAGGGACCAGCGTTGCTTCCCGCCCCTGTGAGGCAATTACCTAATACATGGACCGAAATGTAGGTCTTGGTCACGTGTTCAAAAAAAAAAGAGACGTTGTTAGGTGATCTGTCATTCAATTTTTTTCTAAAGTTTTTCTCCTACTTTTGTTTCTGTTATTTCCCCAGCCTTCGATTCCTCCAAACATTATATAGACCATACTCTCTTTACCTCTCTATG
Organism: Biomphalaria straminea; assembly: GCA_021533235.1. NCBI lineage: Eukaryota > Metazoa > Mollusca > Gastropoda > Planorbidae > Biomphalaria > Biomphalaria straminea. The sequence goes on along the minus strand of JADKLZ010013787.1, from coordinate 208 downwards.
TTTTAACTCCCATAATCTCCTGTTCTCTCTCAGTATCTCTCTTTCGTTCCCTGACTCTCTTTCGCTCTGGCATTCTTTTTTTTTTCTTTATTTATCTTTAATCTTAATCCCTCTTTCTCTTTTTCTCTCTCCCATTTTTTAAAACACTTTCTCAAGCTCTGCCCCTCCGTATTTTCCAAAGTGGTCCAGATAAGTTATAGGATATTAG
>JADKLZ010013786.1:3216-13457 GCA_021533235.1 Biomphalaria straminea | reverse complement strand
ACGAGAACAAAAATGAGAACCCATTTAGTGAATATACGCCTATGCATAAATGAGTTTCTAAAGAAAATGTACTCGTTAATGGAAAAGAGTACTATGCTAAAGTAATTAATGTATTGCTGGAAGATACCGACAGAAGTGAGTAATACGGGAAAAGCCAAGGAAGAGTTGTGGAAAAAGACGGACATTAAAATAGACAGGAAGAGAGCATCACTAAGACTTCTTGAAATGATTATAAAGTTGTCAACATGTCTAAGTTCCTTGCTTTTCAGCAAAGTGTACAAAAAGATTATGTTGACTATCCACATGACAACAAAAAGAGTTGCGATAATTTCGAAGTAAGGTGTTGTAAGTTTTTTCAAGATTCGTTTTAAAACAAGTAAGCTAAAGCAGTATCTATTATAACCATAATTGAAAGAGCTGTTTGTTGTTAGGTTAGCCATTTCTAAGTCGATGCCATGGGTGAAGTTTGTTGAGAACATGATTTTCCAAGTAATGTTTGTTCTGTAGATAGGCTCCGGTAACAACGTCTCACCAGAGGAGCCGCAAACACACGTAAGTGCAAGAATCGATAAAGACAAAATGCTTCAACAGCTGGGACCTTTGTAGGACCGTAGCATGGGACGGGAAGTCTAGCGAGTTCTGAAACGCTTCAACCAAAGCACCTGTAAATGGAGTAAACAAATAAAACTTATTGATAACATTTGAATAAAACATTTATGTTCTTCTTCAAATATCCCTCTTCTTATATACATTTGGATTATTTTAAATACGTTACGCTAGGCCAGAGGCGTCACTAGGGTGGGTGTCACCCGGTGCGGTAAAATCAGGGTGTCATCCCCCCAGCGTTCCACTTATTCTTCAAATAAAAAACTATCGTTGCTCAGAACGTTGTTAGTTGATGTTTTAATGAGAGAACGTTATTAGTTAAATTTAGTTTTGCAAAGCTTCTTTTCACATGACGCTTTGTAAATATTCATTTGGCAAGAAACAGTTAAAGGTCTAATTCAAAGGCTGGTAGAGATTTGTTGTCGTCTTTCAATACTTTGCTGCATTCTAGTATTCTAGTTTTAGTATTTCTGTTCACAAATCTTGCCGTCAGGCCCAATATAGAAGAGATTGATGCACTCAGTATTAATTTCTTGCTCTCTATTTGAATAGTAAATCTTAAGAATACGTTCCTGATATTTTCGTATTGTTAAAACGTATTTTTCTTTTTCATTAACACGCTAGTTTGATTTGAGAAAAGTTATCTTAATAACATTTTGAGCTAACTTTTCACATATTTCGTAGAAATAAATGTTTAAGTGCTCGAGGGTAGCCACCACTTTGAAAATAATTAACATGAAGGTACTTTTGTGTTTAGTTTGCTTTTTTGAGTACATCTGTCAATAAAAAGTCAAGCAATGAAAGTTATGCGTGTATTCACAGACAGCTGGCAATCATATTTGTGCTGCGCCTCTAGTGTTTGTATTTTCAGAGAGAAGGCAAAGATTTTCGCCGTCACACTTTAATAAAATCGTTCTTTCATGGGTCTAAAAGCAACACCATGAGCACACCAGCGAGTTGTTCATATGACACTCTATCATTAATTATATTATCCTATCTATTAGTATTAGCGGCAAAGAAAGAAAACCCTCTTTCTAGAGAACCAAGAAAGTAAAATTAGAAAATATTTTCCGATTAAGAATTTGGACCACATAGCTTAAGTAAACGGTGTACACATCCATTCAACTTTCTTTTCTGTTCTTCATTTATTACTGCCTGTACTTCTTCATTGAATGCTTGACATTGTAGCTGCATTACCATGTCCCTAAGCTCATCATATCGATACCTTAAGCCCATCTCTTTTCAGTCGTTTTAAATTATCAGAACTGATACACCAGATTTGGCCCACATTAAGAGGAATATTCTACATTTCTGTCATTTCAACATTACCATTGCTACTGTTAATATATCTTACAACTTCAGAGATCTATATTAGGTGTGCTGTAATACAAGATACCAGAGTACCTTGCAGCTTTTATGTCTCTCATCTTTGATAAGTATATCCCTTAAGTGGTTTGCTAAAACATTTATATATATTTTTGGTACAAGATTGGAAAGTAACTTTCTTTTTCATCGCTGACTTGCGATCTTATAAGTTATTATTTCAGCACTGGCTCATATTTGGATAACATTTCCACAATCCCAAGAAAAAAAATAATTTTTCAATGAAAAGTCTTCTTCAGTTCGCCACCATATACCAACTTTTTCTTTGCTAGAAACAATGCGATAGTAAGCAATCTATAATACAAGATTTTCCTCTGTTTTCCCATCTATACGTCAATCATAGCAATGACGTCCTTGTCAATTTTTTGAAGCTAAAGTCCTGCTCCCAAAATGTATCTAATTTGAAAGCCTGATAAATGTTGTTCAGTCTTCTCTCGAGTTTCTCGTTGTGGACATTTCCACTATTTATCAGGGTACAAAAACCTTGCTATTGATGCTTTTTCATTTAAAATAATTTTATTCAACAATTTCTAAGCTTCATAATTTTGCTTCTGTCACATTTTAAAGTTGGTATTTTTTTTAAGTGCCTTTTTTACACTTGGGTGTCACCCCCTATCGGGTGTCACCCGGCCGCACCTCCGCACCTGCCTAGTGACGCCTCTGCGCTAGGTTAATTATTGTCTACAATGGTAACAGATATAAGTTTTCCGCTGCCTATAAAATGTTTCCAATGGTATGCGTCTAACATAGCCTTCGACAATAGGTCCAGCTCATAACTTCTACATGTGGTTCATGTATTGACGACTTAACCAATTACCATTGAGTCCTAGTCAGCTACGAGTAGGAAAAGTTTGAAATTAAACCTCTGATGCATTGCAATTTTAGAAGTCAACCAGTCCAACAAATTTGGAGCCGGTAAGCCTTAGGCAGCCTTCAGCTCACAGTGTTACTTCCTGTCACAGGCTGCGACGCCTTTAATCCCTACTATCCTTCGCAGAGGAAGTAACGCCGCTGATCCTAAACTATCCTTGGCAGAGAAAGTAACGCCGCTGATCATAAACTGACCTTTGCAGAGGAAGGGACGCCGCTGATCTAAAACTATCCTTGACAGAGGAAGTGACGCCGCTGATACCAAACTATCCTTGGCAGAGGAAGTGATGCCGCTGATCCCAAACTATTCTTGGCAGAGGAATTTACGCCGCGGATCTCAAACTATCCTTGGCCGAGGAAGTGACGCCGCTGATCCCAAACTATCCTTGGCAGAGGAAGGGACGCCGCTGATCCCAAACTATCCATGGCAGAGGAAGGGACGCCGTTGATCCTAAACTACCTTGGCAGAGAAAGTGACGCCGCTGATCCCAAACTATCCATGGCAGAGGAAGTGATGCCTTTGGCAGCCTTCAGCTCACAGTGTTACTTCCTGTCACTGGCTGCGACGCCTCTAATCCCTAACTATCCTTGGCAGAGGAAGTAACTCCGCTGATCATAAACTAACCTTTGCAGAGGAAGTGACGCCGCTGATTCTAAGCTATCCTTGGCAGAGGAAGTGATGCCGCTGATCCCAAAGTATCCCTGGCAGAGGAAGTGACGCCGCTGATCCCAAACTATCCTTGGCAGAGGAAGTGACGCCACTGATCCTAAACTATCCCTGGCAAAGGATGAGACGCCCCTTATCCATAATTTTCCCTAGTTGAGGATTTAAGGCCGCTGAAACAAAAACTATCCCTGGCAGAGGCTGCCACGCAGCTCATCCATAATCCTCCCTGGGAGAGGATGTAACGCCGCTGATCCCAAAATTTACCAATGTTAAAAATAAAAATAGAACATAAAAACTAAAAATAATGCGGCGAAATCCTATACTCTTAAGCGAGCAATTCTTGTATATATATATATATATTTCTTCTATTTCGAAAACGGCTCTAACGATTTTCTTTAAAATTTCAACGTATCTAAATGTTAGTGAGAAAAAAATTCTCAGCTCATTGGCCACATCGGGAAAACTCGAGTTTGACCGTTATATCGGTTTGAAAAATGTCTCATTATCGAACAATTTATTTTGGTTTGAAGGTTTTATGAATGAAATGGAGAATTTATGAATGAAATTTTTTTCCCACGACGTCAAAGGGAAAAAAAACTTGACACCGCTTACGTCACTAGGCTCACAGCAAGAGAGGAAAAAAAACTTGACACCTCCTACGTCACTGGCTTACCTTAGTACAATGCAAACAAGAACGAGTTTTAAAATATCAATGTACCTAATTAAACATTTGCGCACCATCTTATTGAAGATTGATTTATTATAGAACTATGGAAGGAAAGTAATGAAATTAAATGTACCGATGTATGATTAGTTATTGCGTTTTAAGTGCTTAATAAATTGTTTACACTTTAATTGCGTAGAGCGGTGTAGATTTCCTCATTAATCTTCGGATTTGATGTCAAGCCTTATTATAATCATTATTTTGCTGGTAAAAATATGACCATGTGTTCATGCTTCAGTGTCTAATGTCCCGTACCAAAACAAAGGAAATGGTGATTACACAGTTGCTCTACGCCTTACTTTCTCACACTGAACAAGATATCTAGCTAGCGGTCAACGAGTTTGCGTACGCTGCAGCCACTTTTGATTTAATTATAAACCTCAGTAAAAAACTTGGGGTTAGGGCGTGGTGACGAAAGGCCTAGGAGATATCTGAATGGAGGGATGTGTAAAAGCAGGCCATATCCTTCCATGGGCTGTAGCACCAGTAGCCGGTATGAACTTCTTATAGTCTGACAGTCTGGCTGAGCAGGGCACATATCCCGTAAAAAAATCTGAAGAGTTTCTTTATAGTGTTCTGTTTGTTCTATATGTAATTGTACATGGCGATTAATTATCAAGTCTCTTAAGTCCTCCTACAGTCTAGACAGCGTAAAACTATCGTAGACCTACTATTATTGGCTTGGAAGAAAGTCTTTGCAGTTTTAACCAATAACGTATAAATTTGCGTCACTTGATGTTTTGTACTAAACCATAATTGAATATATTAATTCCAAAATTAAATCTCTGAACGTACCAATTTACATTTAGAACTAACAGAACACCTAAGAAACTCTTCAGATTCGTAGTCTTTATCCGATCGTTCATTTTCGTAATTATAAAAAAAATCCCAAAATGACTTCGGGTATATAACCTTTCTTATGAAATTATTTAACCGAGCAAGGCTCGGCCACCTGATATTATTGAACAAATAATGTAAAAAAAAAAAAAAAAAAAAACTAACTTAACACATTTTATCAATTCGAATTACCTAAAAAATTAAAATTGAAATTGTATTATTTAAAATTTTTCAAACTCTGTGAAATAAACTAAAGGAGAGTAATCACTAGCATAATGTGGTCTTTTTTTAAGCGCGTTGGTCCAGTTATCTAGAATCTAATTAACTACAAAAAAAAAGAACAATAACACCTACTACAGGGGAAAAAGAATTTTAAAAAAATGAAAAAAAACACAATAAAATAACTAGCTATAACCATAACTACATAACTATTATCAAGTTGTTCTCTCACCAGTAATAGTGAATTTAGTCCAACTATAAAGCCGCAAGCTCAAGAGTGACTCTTTGTAATGTCGGTGCCTACTAATTGAACAAGTATTATGGTGGCTAGTGTTGCTCAAGTGAATATGGAGAACTCTTGAGTCCATACATATTAAACTTTCACCGAGTGTGTGTGTGTGAGTGTGTGTGTGTTTGACGTCGATTATTTGTGTGTGTGAATGTGTGGAGGGGAAGAGTGTCTACAAGAAGCTTGTGTGTAGTAGAAGAAAGGTGTGAGTGCAATGTGTGTGTGTGTGTGTGTCTCAGAGGTTCAGACACGTTTTTTTTTAAGACAATAAGATTTCTTTTTAAAGTTTAGTTTATAACAGGCTATAACAAATCATGTATCCTATATGGCGGATTTCCGATTAATGACATTGCGGTTGAATGTGAGGTTTGACTTTTATTTCTAGTTGGGCAATAATTAATACCCTTTTTTAATTTTTTAATACTCCTTTTTTAGTCGTAAGTAAGGCTGTTAAAGTCACTTTCAGAAAGTTTCAATGACAATGGCAAGTGTTGAATAGCCTCTTCTTACATTGCTCTTTGCATGCAATCCAGTTACTGGCCATTCTTGAAGTTATCTTACCGTCGCTCTCTTTATCTTTCTCTTCTTCTTTTTCTTGTACTGTTCCCTGAAGGAAGGTCTTTGGGAGACATTGGGAACTTGTGATATTGCTATAAATTTTTCGTTTTCGTTTTTTTTTTAAAGACCAGCAGGAAATCGTTGAACACAGTTGCAACACTGATTTTGTGGTATTTGTAGCTCATATCCAGCAGTACTCTTCTATAGCATCTCTCTTCCGTTGCTCGAAAATTGTGTTTAAATTTGCACTTAGCATCCAAACTTTGGCAGCATACATAATCCTGTTCATACACAAAGAGATCCTTGGCAACCTATAGCGAAATATTTAAATGCAAAACATTATTTTTTTTTAAAGTTAAGTCATTATCATCAATATCATCAAACTGTATTTGAGAGAGGGCTTAAGAGGCTCAAATCCTCTCTTGCTAAAACCCTGGACAGAAACACTGCTGTTGTGCATACACAACTTTAGCAGATAATGCGTGGGCCTCAAAGAAAGGTAATTGTTTATGTCAGTTGTTAGCGTGGTCATAAAAGAGTCGAATACCCTAATGAAGTTATTTTTTTAAAGTAAACCAAGCAACGAGTGGGCTTGCCTTATTCATTTTTATTTTAAAACACGTCTGATTCACTCTCGAGAAAAAAATAGGCCAACGCCCAAAGATTAGTCTCCACAAAATATTATGTCGGGACTGAATGATCGACCAATATGAAGCCCAACATGAATAAAGTAAGATGCAATGGTCTTCTGATTCTGTGGCCTATGGTTGATGAGGGTGTCATGTTGCCATCACAACGACCATCCAGCTTTACTTTTCCTCAACTAATGTCAGGTACCCATAAGATTGGGTGGGCTCAGAGGAGCCATGGATCCCGAAAAAAAAGTCTTCACTAGGATTCGAACCCGGGACCCCCCGTTCAAAATCCAAGCGCTTTACCGCTCAGCCAGCTCGCCTCAATAAGCCCAAAATGAACTGATAGAAACTTCGCCAGGGTACACCCTATCGGGGTATCTTACCGAATACAACATTTGTACGACCAGGATTTCGCCGATGACATCTGCCTCCTCTCTCATTCGCAACTAATTGCTCAGATCAAACTGACCAGACTCTCAGAAAGAGAGAAAAAGAATGGAAATCTAATCAACAAAAAGAAAGAGGAACGTTATTAGGATCAATAACAGATAAAAGAACATAATCATGATACAGGGAGAGAACATCCTCCATAAGGCCATTTTTTCTGCCTGGGATGTAGAGTTAGTAAAGACGGTGGAGCTGATATGATATACTAATTCAGAGTGGAAAAGAAATCGTGTGCACCAAGGCACTGTCTCTAAAAAAAACATCTATTACACAAACGTTAAGTCGGTCTTTCTATATGGCTCAGAGTCATGGAGAGTCACTAAAACAAATATGGAAAAGCTCCTTTAGTAACAGATGCCTACGCCGGATATTAGGAATACCGATGCGGGAAATGATTACTACTGTGGATTTATGGAAGCAAAATAGAAGAACAAGCAAAACCAAAGATTAAGCGACAGTAGAGCTGGATAGAACACAACCTGCGAAAGCCACTTACCAATGTTGCAAGGCAGGCACTTGATTGGAATTTGCAAGGAAAGACCCAAGCAAACCTGGAAGAGGTCAGTCAACAGTGAAACTAAGAATACTAGAGTGACATGTGAGCAGATGGAGAAAAATGCTCAGAAATGATTTGGGAGGTCACAGGATAAAGTCAAGTGAAGTTACCAGGTGTAGAATTGTAACCTTAACATTTATGTTGTAGACTGTAGAGTGTTACACTATGGCGTCATCCCCATACCTATAAGAATGTGCAACTTACTGAATAAGTGTGCAAGTTCACTAAAAGGTCTCCTATAAAAGCAAAAAAAAAAACAAGAATACAAAGAGAGTTTGTGTGATACACAAACTCAGAGGCGGCCCCCGTCAGAGTCGGATCCCTGTCAGATCCGCATATTCGCAAGATGTTTCGGATGTTCCTTCTAAGTTTAAAATAATTAACTTCTCGCTGGACGACGGAAGATCGCGAGCAGGGTATAAACCTGCCTTTTTTGATGTTTGTGCACTAGACTTTAGTTCTTATTTATCGTTGGTCCCTGGCTCAATTCCTGAATGCTTCCTTTCTTAAATTATCGCCATATTTCTGACCGTGACGGACAGACCAACCAACAGACAAAACGCACAAAAATCTGCTTCTTTCATTCTAATGGGGGCACTAAACAATTTTTTTTAAATCTGATTTTTTTTTAATTTAAGAAATTAGTTTAGAATCATGTCTTTTTCGGGCTTTTACGCTAGTACACGAAAGCCGCTGCTAAAAGTTCATTTTAAAAAATGTGCGTGATATCTACTTGTCAAGAGCATTTTTTCTAGTAACATTTCCTCCCTTACATTTACGTAATTGTTTCAGAATTGGTGTTTTGTTATTAAAAAATCGCTTGCATAATTAATTTTATAAATTAAACGGCTTTCTTTTAGAAAACTAAAAGTAGCCGTTGCACCTAAACTTTTCAAGCTGCATTTAATGGGGAAAAAATATTTTTCGTATCTCTTTTAGTTTTGGCGCCCTGAGTGTGACAGACTGACAGACGGACAGACGGACAGACGGACATTTTGCACAAACTTAATAGCGGCTTTTCCCCTTACTGGGGTCGCTAAAAATGGTTCTAACTTTAATGTAAATATTAACTATATTAATTTTTTTTTCTGTCTCTTTCTCATTTTCATATAGAAGGGTTTGGATCACTAATTGTCACATATGCCATTCTGGGTTTGTCTATGTTATTTTTGTTTACTAGGGAAACTTGGAAAAACCTAGAATCTGGGTTCTTCTCTAAACTGGAAATACCAGGGAGTTATTTATAGCTTTTCTTTGTCTTTCTAGAATTTGAAATCTATTGGTTGATTTAAAAATAAAGACATTTTAGTTAGCGCCAGAGATTTGGCGAGGCACGTGACAGGAGAACATTCGCCCGGCAGTCGATGAAAGAACTTTGTAGAAACAAGACGTGTTATTAGGAGCTCTGTCTAAATGCATTTGTAATATGATTTCACTTCATTGATCTATTATTGTACATATTTGTACTTACGTTCTGTATGATTAAAGTTTCTTGAGTTTATTCTACAAGAGGTATTCTTTTATTGTGAACCCTAGATCTACATTTATTAAGTTACTTCAATTAAGATTTTATCAACCACGTGTTCAAGATAGAAAGATTCCCCGGCAATGTCACACTCATCACCTCACTCATCATCAACAACGTCATGACACTATTCCTATGTCTGAGATGAACCGCGCAAGGGTTTTCAGATCAGATAGAAATTCGAATAGTTTGTCTTCTATAGGAGGGTTTTTGGATTAGGGACTTGCTTGGAACTTTTAATAGAGTATGTAGCTTTTAAGGAAAAGGTCAGCATTCTCTGTTAATGCTCCACAAGGCCAAGTTTATCTAGTCCAGATTTTTAAATTCCGGAACATATTTTGTCTCATTCTGTTGTGTCCGGTTCTTATGTGAGTTGGTCATGTCGAGATAGCCAATAGTAAAAGTAAAAAGTTCCCCTTTCAGACCTTGTGGTCTATAGGGCAGATGATGTAAAGGTAAAAATTAGTAACTATTTATAAGACAATACATTCAAGGACTTCATTTACGCTGTTAAATTGCCCCAATGAAAATATCTTTTTTTTTTCTGAATAAGCCATTGTCATACGTATTTGTCAATGCAATTCTACAGTAAAGCAAAAAGTTTTCCTTTCAGATCCTGTGGTCTATAGGGCAGATAATGTAAAGGTCATCTGTTTCTGTGGCCTATGGTCAACGAGGATGTCATGTGGCCAGCACAACGACCAACCGTCTATACTTTTACCCAACTAATGTTAGGTACCCATTAGAGCAGGGTGGGCTCAGAGGTGTCCGAAGATCATGAAATTTATAATCCCAGTCTTCGCAAGGATTCGAACCCGATTCCCAGATCGGAAGCGAAGCACTTTACCTCTCAGCCACAACGCCTCAAGATTCTAGATTAGATAGATAGATAGATAGATAGATAGATAGATAGATAGATAGATAG